>JAMJFZ010004090.1:13612500-13907500 GCA_026225945.1 Cricetomys ansorgei | reverse complement strand
CAGTGGTGGGGGCAGTCCGGGTATAAGGGCTGTGTAGCCTGGGCAGGGGTGGGGTTATAGCCACAGTTACTATGATCAAAGGGAGAATGATTGTCAGTTCCAGCAAAATGGATCCTAACTATGACCATGGCAGTGGGTGAGTGAAAGGCAACTGGTGGCCATTGGCACCAAGGAGACAGTGAAATCTGACGTTTAGGCTGTCAAGGAAAGCATTTCTCTCTGTGTTCAAGCTCTCGGGATGCAGGGGAGGCAGATGCTGAAATTCTTACTGAGGAAGAGTCAATGGTGGGGTAAGATGTACAGCAAAGGATATCAAACAGCATGGGCCTCAAGACAACGGAAATAGAATATTCTTGCCTTTTGTTCTGATAAACAGAAGAGATTCATTCAAGACTTAAACTGTTGCCTCTTGTTTCCAAGAAGAAACAACCATCACAAAATAGTTAGGCCACGGGCCCAAGATCACAGGACCTGGAGCAGTGCTTCCGGACTACATAAAACCTTACAGATAGTTGCCCACAATATAAAGTCTTTTAACGTGGGCCGGGCATGGTGGTGCACACCTTTAATCCCAGTCCTTGGGAGGCAGAGGCAAGAGGATCTCTGTGTTTGAAGCCATCCTGATCTACATGAGTTCCGAGACAGCGGGGCTATGTGGAGGAACCTCATCTCAAACAAACAAAAAGACCTCCAGAGTTGTTTGAGTCCCTATAACACCATAACCCCCGTGATAACGTCTTGGTGGAATACCTTTCCCAGGATCCTCCGAAAACCGTCACCCGCCTCTTTGCGGAGATGGCGCTGACACACAGCACATCTTGTAACTGTAGCAGTAAAATTAGGTGACTAGCATCCTTCATCCCATAACATAATCTATCGGTTTCGTCGCTGCCTTGTGTCTTTTGGAGGCATCTAGTCTAATGGCCACTGCTGTTCCAGGGACACCGGAGGATTCTAGAACACTATGCATGATCCATGCCCTCAACTCACAGCACAATCATAAAATCCAGATGGATATACCTGGCACAATGAAGAACAGTGGGCGCCTCGTGCAGCTTAATGGGTAGATTTGGGTACGGATAGTTCATGAAAGAAGGACGTAGACTGCAACTGTCTAGTCGTGAGTCCATGAGCCAAACTAAGACAATGACATTAAAGAACAGAGAAGAAAGGGTTTAGTCCATCCACATGTTGAAGGGTTTGTTCCCAAGGGGATTAGGAGCTGGAAAACCTTCAGGATGTTGGGCAATATAAAGACCTTATGTTGTTGGAGAGGTGCCATTCGAGAGGGCTTGGGGGCAGTGATCTCTTTATCTATTTGCTGTTTGCCATTAAGTGAACAGTTTAGTCTACATCCCCACCAGAGGCCCAAGGCAATCGACCTCCCTGATTGTGGATTGAAGCTCCAGAACTGGAAGATAAACTTTGCCGCTTTGTAAATTTCGTGTATTTTGTTGCAGTAATGTGAATCTCAGTGATGTGCTCTAGAAAATGAGAAAATGTGTGAACTTAGCGATTGGACTTAGAGGAGAGAGAGAAGGGATGACCTACAGGTCACTGGGCTTCGAGGCTTTGGGTGGTGAAGGAGGAAAAAAACAAAAGGAAAATTACATTGGAAAAGAGCAGGTTTTTAACCACTTGTATTGGTGATTCCTATGAGACCTCTAAGAATATAATGTTTTGAGAGCCACAAGTCCCTGAAACTCAAGGATGGGCCATGGTCATACAGGTGCCAAGGCAGACATGGTAGGACAAGGGTGGAAGCCTGGGAAAGACCCACGTTTATGGATGCAGTGGTGGAGTCAGGAGGGAGCTGCTGTCAGTAGAGTGTAAGCAGACTCGGGGCGGGCGATGCTATGAGAGGCCGAAGGGAGAAACTGGGGATAAGAAGGGATAACAGGTCGAGTGCTCGGGAGAGACAACGTGGAGGTCACCGAAGACTTTCTGCAGAAACAGTTTCAGAATAGCAGATAGAAGCTGGAATCCAGATCTCAGCAAGTCCAGGAGTAAGTTGTGAGGAGGCAGAGGTAGCAGGTGCAGATGTTGGAGCCGCTTGGCTGTGACTCTGCAGGGAAGCGCAGCGGTAGATGGGTGGCTGTCACAGGGGTGCGGGGCCTTCAAGTGTAGACTTCCCTCGTAGCTTTGCCCCCGAGGAGAAGAGAGATTGTTGGGCCACTAGCTGCGTGTGGAAGCGATGGGCTGTTCCTAAGGGTGACAGAAACTTGGTAGTATCCATGAGCTGAAGGACAGAGCCAAGAGGGTGGAGGAAAGAAGGAAAGACGGGGGTGGGGGCAGGAGATAGACCTGGACTACAAATGGGAGAACCTTTTAGCCTTTATATGGGAATGAAGAGGTTGAGGGGTGGGGTAATCCTGGATAAGACTAGTTAGGCAGGGAATGGGGCAGCGAGCTTAAGAGGTTTGCTCTCGATGCTGTTGTAACAGGTCCTCCGGGCCTGAGACAGCATTGTTTGCCCGAGAGTGAGGGGTTGGAGTGACAGGAGGGTTGGCAAAGGCAAAGGCTCGGAGCAGCCCCTGAGGAGGACAAAAGTGTTGTAGACTCCAGGTTTCAGGGCTAAGCAATTGACACTGATGATTGTGTTGACAGAAACGGGAACTGTTGCTTGGGGTGTGTGTTAGGCGTTCGTTAGGGTTTAAGCTGTTTAAGTTCAGGCCCGTGGCAGGAAATCCATGTGAACATCTCCGACAGGTATCAAGAACATCTCGAGGGAATGTGGCTGCTAAAAGCCAGCATCTTCCCCAGACTCCAGCCTCGCAGACAGAGTGTATAGTCTAGCTGTTGAGTAGAATTTCAGGGTCACCTCTGCAGACCTGGAGTGCGGGCGAACACAGCTAGGTGCTTGGCAGCATGCTGTCTCCGCACACAGACTGTCACAGGCTTGGATGGCGACGTTATCCTGAATTCCTGAAGCTTTGTTGGAAAGCCCATGTTGGAGAGGTGGACCAGAACTCTCCTGAAAGCTTTCTAATCTTTCTGTTTCTGTAACACAGCCTTGCTCAGAAAGCATGCCAGTGTGCTCTGGGGAGAGATGCTTGCTTGTTCGGATTCCAGGTTTTCCTCAACCCCCACCAGCTCCCTGAATGCTTCCTTTCTTGCAGACAAATAACAACGGTGTCTCCTGAAATTTCCAAATGCAAATGAAGATTTTTTTTTTAAATATAACTTAAGATGTTTTAGTATACATTTGAGGAAAAGACAGCAGTGTCTTGGAAACATGCTTGTCTTAGCTAGGATAAGCTACTGCTATGATGAAAATCCCTGATCAAAGAAACTTAGGGAGGAAAGGGTCCATGTGGATTAGGCTTCCACATCATAGTCCGTCACTGGAGGAAGTCAGGATAGGAACTCAAGCAGGGCAGGAACCTGAAGGCAGGAGCTGGTGGATGAGCTCTGCTTACTAGCCTGCTCCACATGGCTTGCTCAGCCTACTCTGCTATAGAAGCCAGGACTACCAGCCTAGGGATGACACCACCCACAATGGTCTGGGCCCTCCCACATAATCGCTAATTAAGAAAATGCCCCACAGACTTACCTACAGCCAGGTCTTATGGAGACTTTTTCTCAAATAAGGCTCCCTCCTCTCTGATGACTTTGTGTCACGTGAACATAAAACTAGCCAGGACGAGGCCCTTCATGCTTTAAGAGAAAAACAACAGAAAAGAAAAATCTCTAATGCTGCCTCTTCACCCTCTGTCTTAGTTCCATCTTTGTATCTTCTCGTCCTTTTACCGTCCTCCATGGGCTCTCTGTGTTCCGTGAGTGTGTGACAGGCTAGCCACACGAGCTGGACGCCATTCCTTCCTCCTTCCCTGACTCCTGTCTTCCCACCCATCCACCCAGGACAGGCGCTTAGCAGGTGGGCCAATGCAAACTGAGAAGGTCTTAAGTACTGTCTTCTCAGATGATACAAGGCTACATCCCAGAGTCCCTGGAGTTCTCCACTCCTCAGGCCACCTCACTTCCAAATGTAGGGTGCCCAGAATTCCCTCAAAGTCCAGCAACTGGGGGTACCGCCTGCTACAGCGGGTAGCTTCTCGAAGCCCTGGTACTTGTAGTCGGCGTCGGCTCCGATTGAGAGTGACTTGTTAAACTTCCACCATCTACTTTCCACTCAGCTACGTAGCGAGCGCTCACTGTGCGTCAGACACAGGGCCGAGCGCTGGAGACACGGTGGTGAATGAGGAAGGAACTCGCTGTCTAGAGCTGGGTCCTAACTCTTGTCACTATTGACTCTGGTCACTCTTTGTTAGGTGTGCCGTAAAAGGCCCGAGGGCACCTTTGACCTGTGCCCGCTGGATGCCTGCAGGACATGAGAAATGGGCCCAATTGCCAACTATCTCCCTTGGTGGGCAGGGCAAATCACTGCCCCGTAACAGAGAGGACAAGAATGGCCACACATAATCAGTCAGCATAAAGATGCTGTGATGAAACAAACAGGAACCAGGACTGTGAAGCGAGGCCTCAGAGATGAGGGAACACTAAAGCAGAGACCCACGGGGTGGAAGGAGCCAGTTACCTGGGAGTGAGGTCTCAAGGCAAGAAAAGGCTTCGGATGTGTGACGATCAGAAATATCACGGTTGGGACATAAATGCCCCAGAGAAGAATGCTACAAAGGGCCGCTTGGCAGAAAACTTGTCCCGCATGCACAAGGCCCTGGGTTCGACCTGCAGGACCACATACACTGTATGCGGTGGCATGTGTCTGACTAGTAGCATCTGGAAGGTAGAGGCAAGTAGATCTGTGTTCATGGTCATCCTTGGCTTCGTAGAGAGTGTGAGGACAGCTTTAGCAACGTAAGACCCTGTCTCCAAAAGAAAGGGAATAGGCCATGGGTAGAACAAAATGAGACTGGCTAGATATGCAAGCGCTACATTACAAACCCATGGCATTCTAAGAGGAATCCAAATGTCTGTGTGACAGAAAAGCAATGTACAAGAGGGTTGCTACTGTTGTATGTTCGTGTGCATGTTTGCATGTAGGTGTGTATGCACATGTGCGCGCACATATGTAGAAGCCAGAGGGCAACCCTGAGCGTTGTTCTTCGGGTGCCATCCATCTTGTTTTTGACATAGGAGCCCACCTATCAGATTTGAGAACCGCCTTGTTTGTTCTTCGCGCCTCATGTGTCTTGGTCACACCCAAGAGTTTACAGAAGTAGCTCTGGAACAATCTTTTTATTGTAATACTTACTGAGCTCGCATATGCGCACAGTGTGCAAGGCACCAACCCAAGGAACTAATAATCTAGAAGAGAGGTGGACCTAAAGGGTGTCAGGGCGGAGGGGCCGACATTCTGATAGCGTGTGGTGTTGAAGGGAGAAGGCACTAATCAGGCCCGGGGGTGGGGGGAGATTCAGGGACCGGCTCTGATGTTCGGAAATCACTGAACCTGGTGAATGAACGTGCCAGGCCCAGAAAACCCTAGCAAAGCCCCAGCGGATGTGGCCAGAGACAGAACACCAGGGCAGAGACACACAGAGCAGAGGCTAGAGAGGCTGGTGAGAGCCAGATCAGCACAGGGAAGGCAACATTAGGGGCCTGGGGAAAACAGCTCACAGCAGGTGGTAGTGGGGGCTCCCTAAATTCTGAGTGCCAGAGCGCCTTGCTTGCTCGCTCTCCAGGGTCTCCACTCCGCTCCATATCAAGCAACACTTACTTCTGCAGACCTCTCACGTTCTTCTGTGCCTTGTGCCCTCTCTCCTGCTGCTCCCTAAATCATGAAGTGGGGAACAGAAGATTGTGCTCACACCTGCAGCAAGATTAGTCCATTTTCCACGCCCTAACCAAATGCCTAAGGCCAGGTACTCGTGGAAAGAGGTTTAGTCAACTCTCAGTTTTGGAGGCTGAATACCTAAGCAGCGCGGTGCTGCCTGTGATTAGAGAGGCCTCTCCCCCTTGACTACACTACATCATGGCTGGAAAATACAGAAAAAGGGAGACCACACGGCAAGACAGAAAGCCTAAAGGGGCCACTGTATTAATTTTCCCATTGGTCTTACAAAATACCCGGAAGAAGCAACTTAAAGAAGGAAGCATTTGTTTTGGCTCACGGCTCACGGCTCACGGTTTGAGGACGCTGAGCATCACCGCAGAGAAGTCATGGCAGCGGGAACTTGAGGCAGCTGGTCACATTCCATCCACAGACAGGAGGCAGAGAGCAAGGCAATGCCTGCACCTCGCTCTGCTCACTTTCTCCTTTTCTTAGTCCAGGGCTGCAGCCCATGAATAGTGCCACCCACATTTAGGGTGGGTCTTCCCACCTCAATTAACCTAATCTAGTTAATCCCCGCAGACAGGGGTGCTCAGGGGCTTGTCTCTGATGATTTTAGGCCCTGTCAAGTGTTAACCTTCACAGTCATGTTCGTTCATTTTATTTTAGTTCTGAGACAGGGTCTCACGTCGCTCAGGCTGACTTCAAGCTTACTATATAGCAGAGGATGTCCTTGAACTTGTGATCTTCCATCCTCTACTTTCCAAGTGGATTACAGTTGTGCACCACCACACCCGGTTTATGTGGTGTTGGGGATCAATCCTAGGGCTTTATGCATGCTAGGAAAACATCCTACCTACTGAGCCACATCCCAGCTACAGCTCTCTTGTATGAAAACCCTCTCTTGAGAACAAACCAAGATCTCACAGAACTACTTCGGTTCCCTTTAGGTGTTTGATACAGAGACTCACGTAGCCCGGGCTAGCCTGGAATCTGCTATGTAACTGAGGATCCCCGTCAACTCCTGATCCTCCTGCCTCTACTTCCCAGGGTCTGGGATTACAGTACGTGCCATCATGCCTACTCTTCAATTCCTTCTGAGGGCAGAGCTCTCAATGACCAAATTACTTCCTGCTACCCCCACCCCCCCTTAAAGCTTCTGACATTCCCACCCTCAGGGTCAAACTTCTAATATGTGAATCTTTAAGGGACATATTTAAACCATTCAAGTATCAGCTGAAATGTTTAATAATAGAAGGCTTCCATAATAAGCTAGCCATCATCTAAAATGATGTAGAAACATAGTTTACATGATATGCTGTTAGATTTTTAAACAGTAGGCACACAGTATAATCTGTGTGTGTGTGTGTTATGTCTGTGTAGGCAAATGAAAAAAGCCACACTGATCTCCGTGTGGACAGATTTCTAAAGGATTTTAGAGTTTACCTTTTGACTTATGTCGTTTAAATTACTGAACATACAGTTGGTACGTTTGTGATCAGAAACAAACCCCCAACAAAGCTGCTCTAGGGATCTGCTTGGCAGAGGGCAGAGAAGCACTTGACCTCTGGCTGGGTACTGTGACGGTACACTGTTGACACAGCAGTATTTCTGCCCAGGAGGACTGCAAGCGAGACTAATTCATTAAGTGCTTCCAGTCCCGAAGATGACAGGAGCCAGGAAAACATAAAGTCTTGTTACTCCGACAGCCGGTAGCCTTGATGTCTGCGTGTTGATTTATTAACTTGACTTCATGGATCCATTCTCCCACAAGCACTGGGCTTTGCGCTGACCTTGACCCAGATCTCACTCTAGCTGAGGACTAAAACCCCAAGAACACTGTCCCAGGAAATGACAGAAAGTTGAGTGACAGCACTGACCAGGGCTGTAAGGTAGAAAGAGAGGAGAATGTGGAATGTGGAGGGGGTTGGGTCACTGTGTGTGTGTGTGTGTGTGTGTGTGCGTGTGCGCGCGCGCACGCGAGCACATCAGGCATGAAGTATAAAATGTTTTATATACACTAATTCTGTTTAGGAATCCTTCCCATTTGAGAGCTGTTGAAACTGGAATTTGGAGAGAATGAATAATTAGCAACAGCAGAAGTTAGATTTTAGTAAGGCTATTTCTGAATTCAGTCCATGCCCCCCCTCCACTCCGCTCTGCTTCCCTTTTTAATACGCTGCAGTTGCAAGCAGGGAATTTTAAAGCTTGGGAAACCTTATTGATTTTGGCTTAGAAGGTCCCCAACAGGAAGTAGATGCCAGATGCTCTTTGTTCAATGGATGGATGAATGAATGAACAAAAGAAAGAAAATTCTAAAAGGTCGCGTAATCAGATCAAGGCAGAAGAAATAATCACGTTAGAAATCCATCTCATAAATAGATGCTACAGATGAATGCGGCAAAGGTTCTGTAGTCTGGCTTGCCAGCCCAGATTTGCAAGTGCACACGTGCGATAATAGAGTAAACATCAGGAGAGTGGCTTTGCTGGGGCTCGGAGAACTGGGATCCCGCTGGGTATGTGGGTCAGCCAGTCCTGCCACAGCTTAGGGGGAAGAGGTGCCAGCCTGGTTGAGTTCCCGGGCACCAAGCTAGATGTCTGGCGCTCTTGCTTGGGAAGGCTCTACTGGGTCCTAGCTGTTGGCCTGAATCACTTATGGTCTGAAGACACAGAGAAAAGAAATCCCCAGCACAGAAGCTTCCCGGACCACTTGTGAGAGAAATGCTTTCCTTTGCTTCTCCCGTGATGTATCAAAATGACAGGCTCGCTTGGCTCGGCTGTGGAGCTGGTTTCTCCATGTGTGTGCTGTCAGCTCTAGGAATGCTCAGACTGGTTATTGGGTCAGCAAGCAGGGACTGAGGGAGGCTTTGTTTACCTCCTCTTCCTTCAGTCATCTTCCTGCTGTGCACAGTGAATGCTCACATACACCTCTCCCCAGCTCAGAACAGAAGCTGTTGTACCCAGACCACTGGGGCACGCAACGGAAATATGGATATATTATAAAAGTATAATAAGTATTTTATATATATATATATATTCCATGCTTTCCAGGGGTTCAGAACAGAAGCTGTTGTACCCAGACCACTGGGGCACGCAACGGAAATATGGATATATTATAAAAGTATAATAAGTATTATATATATATATATATATATATATATATATATATATATATTCCATGCTTTCCAGGGGTTCAGAATGTAGGGAAGGAAAACACAATCTTACCTCTACTCCTTGCAGCTCTTAGCTAGGACCCCCTAAACAAAACAAGTTAACAACAACAACAAAAAAAACCTTATTTCTCACAGGCCTGATACATATGCAGGGGAAACCAAAGGCAACAGAGCCTAAATCTCAAACAAGTGGCTTAGGACTCAGGTTCTGGTATCATCTTCAGCTAAAGACAAAGAGAGAAGCATATAGGGGGAGCCACTTTTGGAGGAAGTATAGGCACAAGTCGTGTGTGTGTGTGTGTGTGTGTGTGTGTGTGTGTGTACGCGATATACACACGTGTATACACGTATGGACATGTGTGCAGAAGACTGAGCATGACTCTGGGTGTCTCGCTCCATCATTCTCTGATTGAGTCCTTTGAGACAGGGTTTCTCCCTGAGCCAGGAGCTGGGCGGCAGCCAGCAAGCTCCAGGGACCCTGCCATGTCACCTCCAGCACTGTGGTCACAGGTGTGCACAGGGCCACAGCCAACTTTTTACATGGGTGAGAGGATTTGAACCCAGGTCCTCACGCTTCTGTCCCAAGCCATCTCCTCAGCTTGTCCTTATTAAGTGGATTTAAATTAAAGCCTTCTCAGCTGATAAACTCACGGCTTTGTACATGCTAAGCCTTACTCCGCTGAGCTGTATCCTCAGCCCTTCCACTGTAAGACTTAACTGAAATTTATTCAGGCTTCTCTTCCAGGAGCAGAAGGAAGACACGCTTACAAATGACATTTTTTTCCCTATAAAAATGCCGTGAGAATTTCCCTCAGAAGAGGGAAATGTATTCTCACAGTTTCTCTTGTGTGTGTTGTATCTCAAAATAATCAGCTCAAAACATCCCTCGTGCCAAAGAGGCATATGTCATGGTGCGTATCCTGGTCTACAACAGTGTCCCAGAAGAGAGAATAGGAATTGCGAGCAGAGAGACTGGGGAGCACTGTCCTGGCTGGTTTCATTTTCTAGAAAATGCGGGGATGAGGGGAGGGGAGACTGCTTCTGCTCTAATGATGTGTAACTCTTTAATCATAGGCCTGGTGAGGTTAATTCACAGAGACCTAAGCGAGCTGCTTTCTGACAAGGGCACAGGGTCCCTTAGAGAACCATACGCAGCAGGAGAGGAGGCCGAGCGGTCTGTCATGCCAGGCTGTAGTACGTCCTACTTTACAGAGTAGAAAACGAAGGCCAGAGCTACCCACCTCCTTACCAAAATAAACAGACTGACAACAGCAGGAAAATCCAAAGCTTTGGCTTTGAACTTCAAGATTACTGTCTTCCCTCGGTCCAGGAGTGATTTTGTCCCAGGTATGCAGAAGAGTCTAAATTCCTCCCCTTGTCCCTCTGTCATTTTTTCCCTTAGCCCTACCTTGCTGGGCGCATCCAATTTGAATTGAGGAACTGCTTTTAAAAACTATTTCTAAGGCAATGCACATACGCACACACAACTCACTGGGTGAGCTCTTTGGAATTTAATCTGGGAAGTCATAATCATTCTCGGGCTAAGTAGAAACTCGAACCAATCAAATAGTCATCCCACACTCAAGAGAGATTTGATTGACACAACTGGTCGGCAGCCCTTACGTCTACCGCCAGTCCTTCAGACCCTGCTGAGATTACCGATGCATGCTGCTGTGCTGGGTCTTTTATGCACGTTCCAGGTTTGCACAGCTAGTGTTTTGTTTTGTTTTCTGTTTTTACCCACTGAGCCATCTGTCTGGTCCTCAGGAGATGGTCTTGAAGCATAGAGCCTGCCTCCTGGGCCACAGGTGCTAATGATGGTGGTTAAAGAACTGAGCTGGGATGTGTTCTGCCCGTTATCCATGCTGGTCCAAGACCAGGACTTCGGTCTTGCTTCTTGCTCTCCCACGTCATGGGTTTGTTCTTTTAGATGACAGACAAAGGTGTAGTACCCACTAATGGCCAGGATGTATGCCTGTGGTGAATGTCAATCAGAAAGTTCAGAAGCCAGGGCTATTTCCCACCTAATACTACTTCCCAGAGAGTGGTGGCAAATGGATAAGATGCCTTCTCCTGTCTAAGAAGCTAATCTGGTTCTTACACGGTCATGGTGGGTGGACCACTCAAGCTCTCTCAGACAATTTGAGTTGCAATAAACATAAACAGCAGGCCCTCATATAAGAAGACCAGCTTTCCTCTGGTTTCCAAGTCTGGATAGGAAGCCCTGCCTGCCATCCCCTCTGCCAGCATCTTCCCTCAAAAGCTCTGTCTGGCATCAGAATCATATTACCATGGAAGGCAGAGAGACCGAGCTCTTCTCTCTGCCATGCAGAGATTCCTGGGAAAGTTTCCCAGGAAATGTTCTGGAGGAAGCCTGGGCTGGCTGGACTCTGGTTCTGCCCTGGGTTCCCTGAGCCAAGTGTGTACTCTCTTGAAAAGTAGCCTCACACTAATAAGCCTGAGAGCACTCAGCAGGCCCTGGTGCCCCAGCAAGGGATCCAGGGACTCGGCCTTTTGCAGCCACCAGCCCACCCTGCCAGCTCCCAGCACCAATGAGCCTCTTTAATCTTCTGCGGGGCTGCCTGCCAGAGTGTGCAGCACATTTGTATCTGTCGCTCCACATCACCTGTGCGTCACTGCTCTCGGTGAACAGGAAGCCTCCTTTCTTCCCAGAATGCTCCCCATGGACAGCCCAGCCCTTGACAAAGGCTTCTACATTTTTTCTCTTACTGATGACACCCCAACTCTCTCTTCCCTCTCTCCCTCTCTCCCTCCCTTCCTCCCTCTCGTCTATCTCTATCTCTCTCTCCTCTCCCCCCCTCGCTCTCTCCTCTGTCTCTCTCTCTCTCTCTCTCCCTCTCTCAGGTGCACGCCCCACACGCCTGCTTTCCCTAGCCTATCCAGCCCCCTCACAGCAGACTCCTGCAGTCTTGTGGGACGTAGTCATCTGCTTCCTGATAGATAAACAAAAGCTGAGGATCTTCCAGACTCCACTGACCTCATTTTCCTAAGTGGCCCCCCAAAAGAAGAGTGAGTGCACCCCAATGCCCTCCCAACCCAGAAAAAAGTAATAGCACCCTGAAAGTCTATGATGTCCTTCCAGTTCTTACAGCTAAAAGTACGTAAGTACAAAAGCTACGGTAGAGGGACTGGGTAGAGAAAGGGCCTCAGGGACGAGGGGGAGAGGGACGAGGGAGAGTAGGAGGGGAAAGGAATATGAGCGAAGTACAATGGCATATGCAGGAAGAGGTTACTAAACCCATCGTCTCCTATGATAGCTTTTAAGTTAACTTTTAAAAACACTTAAAACTTACTGTTCTTGCTAAAGACCCAGGTTTGGTTCCCAGAATACACATCATGGCTCACAAATACCTGTAATTCCTGTTTTAGGAGACCCAACTCCCTCTGCTGGCCTCCCTGGGTCCCTGCACATACCTGCTGCGCGTAACATCACCAAGTTCAGCTGGGCAGTAGTGGTGCCATGCCTTTATTCTCAACAGTCAGGAGGCAGAGGCAGGTGGATCTCTGTGAGTTCGAGGTCAGGTTGGTCTACAGAGTGAGTTCCAGGACAGCCAGAGTTACAACAGAGACACCCTTTCTCAAGAAACAAAAACAAAAGAAAACAAAACAAAAAATGCACATTGAAACTATTGTGAGATTTCACCTTATCCCAATTAGAACACTTAAGATTTTTTTAAAGTAATTGCACATGCTGGCATGGATGTAGAGAGAGGGGAACACTCACTATTAGTGGGGTACAAACCAGTGCAGCCACTATGGAAATCAGTGTGGAGATTCCTCAAAAAGCCAGAGATAGGTCAGCCATATGAACCAACCAAAGCCCTCCTGGGTATATTCTCAAAGAACCCTATATCCTACTACAGAGATACTTGATCATCCATGTTCACTGATGCTCTATTCCCATAGCCAGGAAGTAGAACAGCCTAGCTGTCCATCATTTGATGGCTAGATAATGAAAATGTGGTACATGGTGGAATATTATTCAACTGTAAAGAAAAATAAAGTATGAAATTTTCAGGAAAAATGGGTAGAGCTGGAAATAATTATTCTGAGTGAGATAACCCAGACCCAGAAAGACAAACACTTCTCTTCTGTATGTGGATATTAGCCGTACATATCTAGATATGTATTTCATTTAGAATACCCGCAAAGGTTAGGAAACAAGTAAGGGGCCATTATAGGTGGGGAGCATTTCCAGGGAAGGGGGATAGAACTCAGGTGTTATGGAGAGGGAATATCAGAACAGGAAGGATTAAATGGGGAGGGATATGGGGGGGACAGAGTAGAGGGGACAGCCTGGGGAAGGATAATGAACACTAAAGACCTCTGAAAATGCTATATGGAAACCTATTACTGCAGAAGTTTCCAGATACACACACACACACACACACACACATATTTGTGTGTGTGTGTATATATATATATATATATATATATATATATATATATATATATATATGATTTAAAATGGAGGTACCCTTTAGCACAAGGGGACAATGCCTTTCTCAGACACTACAGACTATCAAGCAAAAAGCTTAGTGCCAAGTGTGAGTTGCCTCTTTTTCAGCTGTTGGTCAGGGAGGTCCCATAGACCCTAGCACATTACTGGCTATGGCCGTTGCTCTTGGTTTCCCTCCAGAATCTGATGGTAAGACCGTACTTAGTTTTTATAGCGCCAACAGCTTCTATTTATGCTACCTGGGGAGATATTATTCAATAATCATCCTCCATTGCTCTTCTGTCTTATTCAGTAAGGCATGGTCAGGTGGGGTCTTTTGATGATACCCAGAATGCTCAGCAATATGGCTAGTCTCTTTAGCCAGCTTGCTCTGCTTTCTGAGGCTGCATTACAGGCAAGCCACCATTATCCACTTAGTATTTACATGGGTTTGGTGGATCCAAATTCTGGAAACACACTTATACTTAGTGCTTAGCCACCGATTCATCTTCTCAGACTTTATGTTTTTAAAGAGACTTAACAAAAACAACAACAAAAAACCAGTTACACGTCTTGAGTCACCCCAAGCACCCTAGGCTTGGTGTGCCCGTCAGACATGGTCTGGACCCACCCTGCCCTGTATTGCCACTTGTCTTCCATGTCAAGATGCCTGAAGAAGTATACCATGGAGAGGAAGAGGTGGAGACCTTTGCCTCTCTTGTAGCCCGTGTCCCTCATCATTAATACTTTCTGTTCAAACAAGGACATTTCCTCCAGGAGTTGATCTCTAATGTTCCTGATGCCTTGGACAAGATTCACCGTGAGAGGCTGACCGACCCTTCCAAGTTGACAGTGGTAAAGAACTGAAAATTGACATCATCCCCAATCCTCAGGAGCGCACTGACTTTGGTAGACTCAGGCATTGGCGTGACCGAGGCTGACTTCATAAATAACTTGGGAACCATTGCTAAGTCTGGCACGAAAGTGTTCATGGAGGCTCTCCGGGATGGTGCAGACATCTCCATGGTTGGGCAGTTGGGTATTGGATTCTATTCTGCCTGTCTAGTGGCAGAGAAAGTGGTTGTGGTCACAAAGCACAGTGATGCTGAGCAGTATGCCTGGGAGGATACTGCTGCTACTGGATCCTTCACAGTTGGTGCAGACCATGGTGAGCCCATTGGCCGGGTTACCAAAGTGATTCTGCATCTCAAAGACCAAACAGAATACGTAGAGGATGGTAACGGAAGTGTGAAGAAACCTGATCGTGTTTCTTAGGTCATAGACTATCCCATCATCCTCTACTTGGAGACAGAACGAGAGAAGGAGATCAGTGATGATGAGGTGGAGAAGAAAAAGATGTGAGAGAGGAAAAAGATAAAGATGAGGAGGAGAAGCCCAAGATGGACAACGTGGGAACAGATTAGGAGGATATTAGTGGCAGAGATTAGAAAAAGAAAATGAAGAAGATTAAGGAGAAATATATCAATCAGGAAGAGATGAATAAGACTAAGCCTATTTGGACCAGAAACTCTGATGACATCACTCAAGAAGAATATGGTGAATTCTAAAGAGCCTCACCAATGATTGGGAAAACCACTTGGCAGTCAAGCAAGTCTCCGTAGGACAGTTGGAATTCAGGGTACTGTTCTTCATTCCTCAGTAAGTTCCCTTTCACCTTTCTGAGAACAAGATGAACAACATCATCAAATTGTACATCCTTTGTATGTTCATCATGGACAGCTGTGATGAGCCGCTGCCTGAGTACCTCGCCTTAATCCGTGGCGTGGCTGACTCTGAGGGCCTGCCCTGAGCACCTGCCAAGAAATGTTCCAGCAGGGCAAGATCCTGAAAGCCCTCCACAAAAACATCGTGAAGAAATGCCTCGAGCTCCTCTCTGGGTTGGACAAAGGCGAAGAGAACTACAGGAAGTTTTATAGGACATTCTCCAAGAATTTAAAGCTCGGAATCCACGAAGGTTCCATTAACTATAGGTGCCTCTCTGAGCCCCTCCGCTCTCACACCTCTCAGTCTGGAAATGAGATGGCTTCCCTGTCAGAATGTGTGTCTCGCACGAAGAAGACACGGAAGTCCATCTTTTATACCACGGATGAGAGCAAAGAGCCGGTGGCCAACGCTGCCTTTGTGGAGCGTATGAGGAAGTGAGGCTTTGGGGTGGTGTGTATGACTGAGCCTATGGACGAGTACTGTGTACAGCAGCTCAGGAAATGTGATGGGGAGAATCTGGTCTCTGTGACCGAGGAGGGCCTGGAGCTACCAGAGGATGAGGAAGAGAAGAAGGAAACAAAGAAAAGCAAGGCAAAGTTTGAGAATCTGCAAGCTCATGAAGGAGGTCTTGGTTGAGAAGGTTGAGAAGGTGAGCATCTCCAGTAGGGTTGTCTCTTCAGCCTGCTGCGTTGTGACCAGCACCCATGGCTGGACAGTCAATACGGAGTGGATCACGAAGACCCACAAACTTCGAGACAACTCTACAATGGGCTGCAGGAGGGCCAAAAAGCACCCAGAGATCAATTCTGACCACCCTGCTGTGGAGACCCTGTGGTAGAAGGCTGAGGCAGACAAAAATGACAAAGCTGTCAGGGACCTGGTGGTGCTGTTTGAAACTGCTCTGCTCTACTCTGGTTTCTCCCTTGAGGATCCCCAAACCCACTCCAATCACATCTACGACATGATCAAACTCGGCCTGGGCATTGATGAAGATGAGGTGACAGCAGAGGAGCCCAGTGCTGCTGATCTGATGAGATCCCCCCACTTGAGGGTGAGGCGCATGCCTTTTGCATAGAGCAAGGAGACCAGAGACCCTCGGGAGCCCATGCCCTCTGAATGGTCTCTCTGTGGCTTCCCCAGCAGCCTTGACTGGCCCTGAGCCACCTGGCCTCTGCTGAGGTCTAGAGGACTTCTTCTGTCCTGACCTTATGCCTGAAGCCAGGAAGTCCCCTCCCACAGATCAGCTCTCTGCTCCCTCTCACCATCAGGAGTAAGGACCTCTGTGTCACTGCAGGACTACCACTCCCGAACCGATGGTGATGGTGGTCTCAAGGATCTTACCCATCCACACCTAATCCCAAATCTTAAACTGGCGCCTTGGCATCTGGGTGCCAGCGACCATCCGTCACTGAGGCCCTCCCTCTCTTTATTTAAGACTTAACCCATAGGCAGCCATGATGGAGACACGAAGGGGAGTCTTCCTTTAGTTCCCTTACGTTGCAAGAAAACAAAAGGTGTTTCTTGCTTTTAGAGTTGGGAGAGAGGAAGCAGTGATCCAGAAGCGGCTCCGTGCCACACCAACCGAGCTGCTAGAAGCCAGGAAGATGCTGATGAGAACTAGCTGAAACCCAAGTCTTCTGTGGATCTGGGGGCGGGGCGGGGCGGGGCGGGGCGGGGCGGGGCGGTCCTACGAGGGGCAGCTGCAAGGGAGGGAGACAGCTCGACTATGCAACTAGGAGGCTTCAAGAAGTGCTGCTTATCAACTCTAAACAGAGCTGCTGCTAGGAGTATGGCCTGAGTTCTGAGGAGGAGAAGGGGGGGAAGAAGGAGTGTGTTGGGGGAGGGGCACGAGAGCTCTAGCTGACCTGTAACCTACCGGCACATCTGGGTCTGCCTTGGCCCCTGCCCTTGTCCGCTCTCTGGCTGGGCTGCTGAACTGTCCCATCTCCCTAACTCAGTTTTGTTGAGATCCTGCCCTCTGCCCACACATTCAGCCAGCTGTTCGGTGACAGCCTTGCGTGGGCGTTTCCCAGCTCCCAGCCCGCAGCCCAACTGCCTCTCTTGCTCTTATTGTACATTTTGACTCTACCAAATACCACACTTGCCTTACCCAAGAGCCAGCCCTCCGGACTTTCCCTCTCTGATAGCTCCTTGATGCTCCTCCCACCCACCCCCCTTCTTTAGCACTTACTCTGCTCCACCTGGTCCTACTATGTATAGTACCTACTATTCTCTGTCCCAGAGTCTCCTTTGAATTTCTCCTACTCCCACAGCTCTCTGTTGCATTTCTGAGAAGTCATTTGGTCGCCTTCTCTGTCCCGGACCTGGACCCCCCTACTCAATCTTCATGCCACCAGATAAATGTCTGCTCTGCCGCGTCCATCCAGTCAGACAAGTAGTTCTCAAGATACAGCCCTGGTCCAGCTTCACTGTCACCTGAGGCCTTGTTAGACATGCACACTCCCGGGGTCACCCAGTGCTACTGTTTCAGAAGCTCTCTGGCTGGTGCCAGCAATCTGTGTAGAGTACCTCGGACACATACAGAAGTTTGAGAACCACTGCTCTGTACATCTCTCTCCTGCTTAAAATCCTGAACTACCTTGTGTAAGTTCAGCTCGGGTCCAGCCAGAAATAACGAATGGGGAAAATCCTTTAGCAACACAAGAATGTGTTTCTCTTGCATTTTGAAGAAGTCTGACCACGGATAGTACCAGGCTGATACAGTAGCTCCATGGTTCCATTAGAAGCCCAGGGTCATGGCTTTTCATTTCTACTTCCAGAGCACACATCTCTTTTATCATCAAAGTTCCCTTATGGTTCAAGAGAGCTGCTTTAACCCTAGCCAGCGCACCCTAATACCAACTAGGAGAGAAAGCATGAAGGTCAAAGGGGAGACTCTTCCGGCTGTCTGGTCCTGATAAGCAGCCTTCCAAGAGATCCAAATAGCATTTCCACTTAAAAGCAGTCTGTCAGAATTTGGTCACATGGCTGTGTATCAGACACAAGGGAAACTGGGAAACATGGTTTGTTGCTTTGGATGGCAATATGCCCAGCTAAAAATTAAGTTTCTTTCAAAAGGTTACATATCGTATGATCTAATTTCCGCAACATTCTGAGATGGCAAAGTTACAGAAAGGATTAACAGATCAATGGAAGGTAGGGGTAGGTGACCACGGCTATCAGAGAATGGCAGGAGGGACACAGTGTGGCGGCCTGTCCTGCACTCATGCAGGGAGGGCAGGAAGGTCAGGAGTTTGAGGCTAGCTTGGGCCACATGAGAACCTGCATCAAAACAACAAAAGAGTAGCGTGACAGATTCTTGTGATGAATGCTGACTGTGTAGCGGTCACCGAAATCTACATATGTGACAAAATGGCATGGAACTAAACACACACATACTCCTGTTCATGTGAAATCAAAATGTTACTGGGTGGGGTTAATATCAGTGTCCCAGCATGATACTGAATGATAGCGTATAAGACACCATTGGAAGTGACCGCATGAAGAATCTGTCTGTCTTGTGTCTTATAACGCTCATAAACCTATAATTAGCTCAGAATGAGAAAGAGAAGATTAAAAACAAGATGGAAGTCCTATCACTGATGAGGAAGGAGAGGTGTCAGAAGCAGCTGCTCTAGCCCGCCCTGCTGCCCAGGTTCTGAGGGTGCTAAGGCACTTCCTCAGTAGCAGTTGGGGCCTCATGAGTGTCCTACACCTTCTGTTGGCACGAAGGCATTGCCACCCGGATGGGCTCCAATTGCCATCAGAACCTAGGACTCACTGATCTCTTGTCTGAAGAGCCCTATGGAAGCAAAACTGTCCCTAGCCCTCAGAAGCTCCCACTCGGAGAAAGCGCCAGTGTTCTGAGCTGAGTAGCTGACGTCACAGAGAGTAAACATGTCCTTCATCTGATTGAAAGGGGCAGAGCGCAGAGGGACTTGTGAGCCCCAGGTGTTTCTTTACCGACTACAGGGACAGCAGACAATACTGACATTTTTTTGGCAACTATTACAGAATTCTGCCCTGTCATCTTTCCCGTGTTCTGTTCCTCGAGTCAGTCCCTAACACCAGCTGCTTTCTCACCTTGGGGAGCTTTTTTCAACTGGACTGTGCCCCCTGGGGAAGGATCACTCTTCTGCTCCAACAGAGCCCTATCCTCTCAGAAGCCAGCCCTCAACCGCTTCCTAGCAGCTCGCTCTTTTTGAGACAGGGTCTCCCTGAATTCCCCCAATGAGCCTGGAACTCACTATGTAAGACCAGGCTGGATCCAAATGTGTCCCAGTCCTCCTGGGTCTGCCTTTGACTGCTGGGGTGACAGCATGTGTCACCACACACCCAGCCTCAGTTTTTGCTCAAAGGATGCTAAGGAAAGAGAGGTGGCTGGGGGTGGGGAGAATGTATGGAAGGGCACCACCTGAATGATGAAGGATTCTGCAGGGAGACAGAGAGACAGAAGGGAGGGGAGACAGGAGAGGGAGAAAAGAGAGGGACAAGGGGGTCCAAAACACAGGCAAGTAGAGAAAGAAGGGTGCAGGCATAGACCGAGGCATAGACCAACGTGCAGAGCCGGCATCAAAGGACGTGGGAAGAGCACATCCAAGCTTCCTGGCAGAGAACTGGGCCCTAAGGCAGGACAAGCCTGCAGAGGCCAGATGCTGCCAGCTTATGGACACTATGGCTACCAGGCCTGGCAGAAAGCAAGAGGCCTCCTGGACCTCTTGGCCCTGAGCCCATGGAAGGAGGCAGGAAGAGCAGGGATGGGTGTTTGGGATTTGGTGAATTCTCTGAACTTACAGGCAGAATTCTACGAATGTGTGTGGTTTTCTTACAGGAGTATCTGTGGCTTCATCAGACTCTCAAAGAGTTTCCATGGCCCTGAACAGCTAAGGACACCACCGAGTGATTTGAGAAAAGGGCCTGGGTGGGGGAGAGTGGGAGAGGGGAAACAGGAGAGGGCCAGGGGGTGCAGGAACTAACTGGAGCTCAAGAGGAAGAACTTAGCTGGTGAGGTGAGCACTGCTGAGCCTCCCAGATCCCTGTGGGTACGGATGCTCTCAGCCAGGACAGAGGACATGGCCAGGACATTCTGCTGCTTCTCACAGCTCAGAGGGACCCTTCCCTGTGTGGACTCCTGCTGACCTAACCCCTTAACTTAGCTCAGGGTGACCTTTTCTGTACCCCAGACTACCTATCCTACTGAAAAGTGCTTCCACAGCACACTTCCGTTCCCCTGTTGGAGAGCCAATGCTCATGCCATCGGGGCTGGTGTCTGTCTTGATACAGTTGTGACCCTGGGATAGCCTGGCATAGTGTCTGGAGTGTGGCTATTCAACTACTATTAATTAGATGAATAAAAATATAAAAGGGTATGCTGTCCTTGGGTAAGGACATATGTTCCTTAGAAGGAGAATTTTGAGAACTCTCAAAAAAATGAACTGGGACAGGTCATTAATCCGGCAGGAAAGAAGACAAAAATGTCCCCAGGTTTGTGCAGTAATCTGAGAGATGTTAAGTCTAGTTTTATCCAAAGAATATCCCCGAGGGTCCTTGACAGGGAAGGGTTGTCCTTACTAACTCTTTGCTATAAATAAAAAAGCAGGTGAAGCTGGATAAATTCATCAGATAGGGAGAGAACATTATGAAAATGTTTATATGTAAATGTTTGTAAAATAGATGAGCCATGAGTAGATGGTAACTACTCTTAATTTGTGGGCTAGTCCACAGGCCAGTGTTCTACCTATGAAATACGTGTTCAGGGCCGGTGCTGGCACAGTGAGAGACCTGTGAATCCTGGGCAGTAACCACAAGAACAGGAAACCACCTCTAGTGGTGTTAGCTCGACACTCACCTGTGGTCACTTGTCCCCTCTTCCCTGGTGTATAGGAGGGGTGTGTGCATGTAAGTGTGTGTGTGTGTGTGTGTGTGTGTGTGTGTGTGTGTGTGCATGCACATGTGTGTACGTGCACATGTGTGCATATGTGTACATTTGTGCATGTACATGTGTGCATGTATGTGTATGTATATGTTGCACGTGTGCATGTGCATGTGTGTGTACATGCACATGTGTGCATGTGTGTGTGCATGTATGTGTGTGTGTGAGTTGGTCCGCATGGAGTGAGTCCTTCATTTCAATAAGGATGACGGCTGTATCCTCTGCCTGGCTAGTTGTCAAATTATAAGATGGCTTTTCCTTCACAACGCTGTGGCCATCCCTTCAGGGTTGGTTCCCTGCCCCAAATTCATGTAACACAAACTTACCATGGAGAAGTATTCGACTCCGCTGCGCTCGGTACGCTCACGTTGCTGGGCAACCACTATGTCTACCATCACTCTCATGTGCGCTCCATGCCAAGCAGCCGTCCTGTCCTGTGAATCTGCCCATTATAAAACCCTGTGTAAGTGCAGGCATACGACATGCAAACCTTGCATCTGGATCCTGCCCCTCGGCGTGATGTATGGGGATTCTTCCCGTCGTGGCCTGTCACCACGTGTCACGTGTCACCCCTTTTTATTGAGGGCTGGTACTCCATTCATGATGAATATTTGGACTAGTTCCACCTTTGTGTTATTTATGAATAATTTCTGTCCTGAACATGTATAGAAATATTTGGTTTTTCTGTGTGTGTACCTAGGAATGTAAACCCTCTAAAATTTTGCCTAAAAAAATTAAACGTGAATTTTAATTCTTCCAGAAAATATCTGTCAATGGAAAGAAATATTACTCATGATAAGTCTAGGGTCTTGTTTATTTTCTTTTTGGTGACAATTTTTTTAATGTAAAATGCTTTCATCAAACAACTGACCCCAGTCTCTAATTCATTAAACATAGAAAAGCAGAGGTGAGCAAGGCTAGTCACAGAAGCCAGGAGCTGAGTAAGATCAGCCTCCAGAACTCCCCGGCTGCTCGGATCCTAGAGCAGTGGTTCTCAGCCTGTGGGTTGTGACCCTCTGGGGAGCGGAACGACCCTTTAACAGGGGTCACAAATCAGATATTCACATTGTGATTCACAACAGTAGCAAACTTGTGAAGGATCAATGAAAATAATGTATGGTTGGGGGTCTCTACAACATGAACTATATTAAAGGGCTGAAGCATTAAGAAGGTTGAGGACCACTGCCATAGAGCCTTGGAGACTCCTGCAGACCCTGGGCAGCAGAGCAGCTGCCTCAGAGACCCTGGGCTCTACCTCCAGCCCACATGCAGAGAGCTCCCTGTGCAGCTGCCACCTCCTAGGGGCACTGCTCCCCAGCAAGGCACACTTAGGTGTTGGTCCTCAGATTACTCTGAGACACTAAGAAGCTGCTTTTTAGTAGAATATGGTGGCACACACTAATCCCAGAAGTAGAAGGCAGAGGCAGGCAGACCTTTGAGTTTGAGGTCAGCATGCTCTACACAGCAAGTCCCAAGCCAGCCATGGCTACATAGAGAAAGACCCTGTCTCAAATGCAAAAATAAAGAATCTGCTTTTTGTTATCTCAGAATGGTAGTGCACACTTGTATACCCAGTACTCTTGCAGCTCAGATAGAAAGACTTGGAGTTTGGGACTAGCCTGGGCTATATAGCAAGGGCTTATCACAGAAAAAGGAAAGGGCTTTGGGGGATGAGTACTGACAAGCTAGCTCAGTTAACAAAGGAGTTTCCATGCAAGCATGAGGGCCTGCGTTTGATCAAAGACCTGAGTTGAATTGCCAGAACCGGTGTAAAAGATGCCAAGCTCGGTGGCATGTCCTTGTAATCCCAGCCCCAAGGAGCTGATATAGTTTTCAGATTCTCTGGCCAGCCAGCCAGCCTACTTGTCAAGTTCCAGGGCAGTGGGAGACCCTGTCCCAAAACAGAAAGATGGACAGTACCTGAGGATGATACCCAAGGTTGTCTTTTGACCTCTACACACGTGTGCCAGTGCCTGTGCATCCACATACACATATGTGCCCACACAAATACACACACAGACAGTGAAGCTTTGATCTGGGTTCTCTAATGGTAGGAAGGCTTGGGGGAAGGCTAAGGTGAGTGTGGGCAAAGGTGCAGGGATCTGTGTAGCTAGACACACAGGCCACAAGGCATGAGACACAGAGGAGGGTGGTGAAGCAGACCCTGGGCTTGATCTCTTTTGCTAGGGGTGGTGATGGAACTTAGCTGTTTTCTCTATGCTTAATGATGTAGCAAGGACTCCCATGGAGCTCTCAACCTGCTCCATTAAGCAGAGGCTTCTCAAAGCTTGAAAAGAAGAGCTGGCTCTTCCCACACTCTGACTCAGCTGACTGTACTTCTCTGTGGCCTGGGCTGCTGAGAAACTCAGACGATTAGCAGCCCCATCCAGCAGTTGTGTGAATCAGCCTGATGACTGGCTGTGCACTGTTCTAACCCACCTGCTGTCGCCCCTAAAATTCTTGGGATAACGTAAGGGAATGGGAAGCATTTTCTCCTCTTACAATCATGGCTGTCTGTAGGGCTTCCAGGCTAAAGAGTGAAGTTGTAGCACGAGCGGTTAACAGCTGTCTACCTTCAGTTCTACCATTAACTCTCATCTCAATCTAGAGCCAAAAAGGGCCTAGGTTGGATTAGAGCCTTTCTCTCTCATCTCTTGGTCTTGGTTCCAAGAAGAAACCACTCCAGAACAGACCAGAGGAAAGCAGGAGAGCCCACAGCCGGATACAGCCATTTGCCATTACAGTTCACCTGCTTGTGAACAGCCCTTTGCAGAGTGAAAAGTCATAACAAGCATGACCTCCAGCCATGCAGTATTGTAGAGGGCAGGGGGCAGGGATGGTGACATGGACACCATTTCTTCTTCAGTTTTTCACAGAAATGGAGCATTGCGTGTCCACGAGCAGAGGGGAGGAAGAAGTTTTTCTAACCTTTGGATCTGGAAACAAACAAAAAAAAAAAAGAACCGAGGCTTCGCTCTGGGCTTCCTGACAAATGGTAACAGGAAAGAGAGCGGCATTATGGGAAAATGGCTTAAAGGCAGGCCAGGGGAGGAGCAGGGATCTGTAGCTGGTCACAGAGGCCACAATTCAAAGGCCTGTGGGGGTGGGTGCTGCACATCTCTGCATCGGGAGGAGAGTGAGACAGGAGGTTCCCCAGGGCCTTGTGGTAAGACCCAGTATAGCCGTGCCACCTGTTAACGCCTATTAGTGCTGTCATTTTGAATGACACAGGGGGACATAGCTAGCCAGACACAGGCTTGATGCAGGTTCTGAGGGGGTGTCCCAGGAGGAAGAAGGCTGACTCCAGAAGGGAGGGAATGCTTAAACACCATCCGCATCCTCATGGCTGGAGAAGGCTTAAGCAAGAAAGCAGCACAGTTACTCTTTGAAGTTCTTAAACCGAACTCTTCAAACTCCTGTATTGAAATGATAACAAAATACTGACAGTGATTACCTTGGGTATTAAGAGTTCGGGTGGGGTTGTCGTTGCTACTTGGGTGTTGGTGTTTCAAAACAAGGTCTTGCCATGTAGCCCCGGCCGGCATGCTGTGCACTGTGTAGCCTAGGCTAGAATCACACTCACGGCAATCCTCTTGCACCTGCACCCTGAGTGCTGGGATCATAGGTGTGTAGCACCAGCACTGGAAGAAGAGCTAGCCTGGGCTGGTGGGGACGGGGAGGTGAAATGAATGAACGGGCTGGAGCAGTCACAAATACCCATTGCCTGTAGTCAAAGCAGTCCCTGGAGAGGCCGAGAGCTCCCACCTACCAGCACTCCCGCTCCCTTGGTATTCAATGAGGACTGCTGAGGCGTGGACAGAGCCGATCCCTCCCACAGAGTCCCAGTGGGACCTGGGGCCAGAGGATGCTTCATCCAAACAGGCTGAAATGTGCCAGGAGTATGGCTTGACTCTGGGTATTTCAGGCTGAAAACTGAATGGTAATAGACATTCCTGTTTCCTGCTCATCTGCTCCCAGTGGCCTCTGCTGTCTTGGTGCACATAACCGACAGGCTTCCGTTGTTTTCAAGGTTACAGGCCTCCATACCAACAAGTGGAATTTTAAGTCTGGGAATTCATGGGCCAGTGTATAAAGCAACGGATGGCTATGTGATTGAAACTTTAGAGACCTGGTTTGATCACTAGCTGAGCAGTTCAACTCCTGAGAAAACTCACTGTGTGTGCTGATGCTTTAAATAGATTTGTAATACTATAGACCAGTGGTTCTCAACTTTCCTAACGCTGTGACCCTTTGATACAGTTTCTCATGTTGTAGTGTTCCCCAACCATAAAATTATTTTTGTTGCCACTTCATAACTCTCATTTTGCTACTGTTAAGAGTTGTAATGTAAATATCTGAAATGAAGATGGTCTTAGGTGATCCTTGTGAAAGGGGTCACGACCCACAGGTTGAGAACTGCTGCTTTATGGCAGTTTATGTGGTAGATGGAGTTGCCTGGAGAGTTTTATTCCATAACATGAAAGTGCTATACAACACATGGAGAGTCATATATGACTTTTTGTCATTCCTGCTATGATAATAC
Organism: Cricetomys ansorgei; assembly: GCA_026225945.1. NCBI lineage: Eukaryota > Metazoa > Chordata > Mammalia > Rodentia > Nesomyidae > Cricetomys > Cricetomys ansorgei. The sequence goes on along the minus strand of JAMJFZ010004090.1, from coordinate 13,881,937 downwards.
TATTTCTAGAAGATAGCAGTTATTTTCACAAAGAATGCTCTGACCTAATGCCTGCACTTGGTGTAGCGCCTGGAGCACAGACCGAGGTGGTGTGGGGCCAGGCAGGTTCACACAACTGTAACACATGATACATGTTCAAAGGAGAGTCCTCCACATGACAAACCAGTCATGGATCTCTGCAAATGGATGCTATAGGTAAAATCTCAAGAGTGCCCATAACTAGAAGGCAAAAATAATCTGAAAATTCAATATCACTTCTGTTCAGAAATTCTGTGTGATTTGATTATGCCCTGTGACAAGCACATTAAGGAATTGTGGACCTTGGCTCCCAAGTGTGAAATGGAAATTTTGAATATAAAACCTACTTATGAAAATGTAAGCAGTGTTGTTTACCAATGACTATAATCACGACAAGATCTCAATTTAATCCATCAGATTGAAGGGATGGAATATGAGCTAAATGTGGTGGTATATTCCTATAATCTCAGCACTTGAAAGGCCAGCCTGTTATAGATACCAGGCCAGCCTGGGCTGTAGCTTGAGACAGCTCTTCCTTGCCGTGGCCGTTAGTCAATACAAAGGCGGTGCTAACTGTGAATTTCCTGTATATATGATTATCTGTGTGTGGTCCCCAGATCAGTATCATCAACAACTGAGAAATGCAGAGCCTCAAACCCACCCCAGCCCATAAGAGATAGGCACTCCAGAGCTTGCTCTCTGTCCTCCAGGTGGTCCTGATGCTTTCTGGAGTTTGTGCGACTCCTGTGCTGGTGCCTGCCCCAGGATGGTTTGCACTGGCCATTGCTATGGTTTTTTGGGTTTGCTGAAATGCCCCATCCTTCATGCCAAATCAACTAAGCTTCTAAACATTGGTTAAATGGCTAACACTTCCTAGTTATATCAGGTAGACCAGGGCTGTACTCCCAGACTTACACCAAAGGACCAGAATGTTCTCAATGTCTTGGCAGTGAGAAGACGACAGAGGACACTTCTCAGTCCTAGGTAAGAAGCCTGGAAGCTGTAACAAGTTTGGGTGCTTGGAAATCTCAGAAGAAAAGGTGGCCTGTGTCATTCAAAGGTCTTCGGGTAACCAAAGTAGAAAGCGAAGCATATACACAGGATGTCTCTCCGAACCAGTGGTTTAACAGGGATGGGAGGTAGATTAGCTTTGTGGTTGTGTGAGAGGAGCAAATGGGATGCCTGTTTCGCGGGTGTGGAGTCTGAGGGTGATGAAAGTGTTCAGAGGAAGAGGTGATGGCGTGCAACCGTATGAGCATCTTAAAACCGCTACCTCATTCATCGAGTTTCAGTATAGCCAGTGATAATATATGCTCTTGATTGGTTGACCGGTCTGACCCCTGAAATAGGGGTTCAAATGAGCAAGCTCCTGGGAATGGTGTGTGATTGGACTGTGGGGCTTCGGGACGGCTCCCTGGGGCAAAAGTACCTTCTCTTGGAGAGAATCCTTACCTCCAGCTTGGCAGATTCCTCTGGGAAAAGTGAGTGCAGGGGAGAGAAAAATCATTTCTTGCCTTGAGCACGAGTTGTTTCCAGTTCCCTGCGATGCGCACAAATTTGTTTATGCTGTCAGAGAAGCCGGCGACCAGCTGCTGCTCCTTTACGTAGAGAAGGCACCTCTCCGGGGCTGACTCCTGCGCTGCCCCAGGGAACGCGGGATGAGCTCAGGGCATGGTGAAACGCGCACCCCGACAAGGACCAGGCCCCTCTGCTCACGGATATAATCAGCTTTGATGGGCAGAGGCTGAGGCTGTTTTTCCAATTACAGCTGTTAGAGGATTCTGGCAGGGACAGCAGTGGGCTTAATTCAACAGACCCGGGACTCATTGAATTAGCGAATGTAGAAGGGATGAGAGGGCTGATGGGAGGGAACCTGGGGTAGCAGCAAGGTAGGGGGAAGGGACCCAGGAAGGACACAGCGAGGCTTCGCAGTGTGGCCAGGGTCATGGGGCAGGCCAGGTGAGGCAGGCATCTTTGGGTACTTGTAAAGTAAACTTGGGTAGACATTGTGGGCACCTGGACTCTCAAAGGCCGTGATCAGGGCTGCCGGACAGTTTTGTGTGCCGTTCTTCCTTCCCAGCAACCCGGCAGTTGCTGGTATCTCCTTCTCCCAGAGCCTACAAGTTCTAGGTCGCCCCAGTGGGCACCCTTCTGGCTTGAAAATAAATGACGACAGAGAGCAGTCCTCGGAGGCTCCAAGTCTACATCTTCATTTTGCAGTGAAGAAAGCCATTCGCTAAGAAAGTTCCTAGAGAATTCAAATTCACGTAGTCTCAACTACTTATCTAAGAAAACATAGGGAAATGGCTTTTGATTTCTGGTCACTGAGATGATTGCTGTTAATTATATTGTTAATAATATTATTATTAATGACCATATGTTAATCAGATTGTGAATCGGCTTCTGTGTTGCTAAATAACTGTGATACTTGTAAAACCCTTTGGAAAAATATCTTGACAATATTTACTTTTAAAATGTACGTTAAAACCTAGGCTTGGTGGCTATCCCTAGAGGCTGAGGCAGAAGGATTGTTGTTAGTTTGAGACAAGCCAGGTGTACATGGTACATTTCAATGCAGAACAAGAGCCTTCCTCAAAAAGAAAAAAATGTACATTTAAAAGACTTGTGAGAGACTTGGGGAGATGGCTCAGTGGTTAAGAGCACTGACAGTTCTTCTAGACTTTAGAATCTAGAGGTTCTGAGTTCAATTCCCAGCATCCACACGGTGGCTCACAACTGTAGTCCCCTGACTTCTGATGCCCTCTTCTGGTGTGGAGATGTACATGCAGACAAAATACTCAAATCTGAGAAGGGATAGGGAGTCCAAACTCAAAAATCACATGATCAACATGTGGTCACATGATCCAACGCTTAGAATTATCTTTCCTATGCCTCTCAACCCCCACTGAAATATAGAAGGAATTTTAAAAGATAATATTACTTGTTTAGAACAAAAGCAGGGCACAGAAAGATTTGAAAACTCACCTGAGGTGGTCACATAGTATTAACAAACCCAGAACCTGGTCCTAAATCCGTATGAGTGGCGAGCTGCTATGTGGGACTGCCATGTGTCTTACACTGTTTTATTCTTTATTGTACTTTGCAATTTCCCCACAACTGAGCATGTAAAAACCCTAACATAAATTGCACTTCCTGGAGGGCTAGGCTAGTGGCGGTAAACAACGCCTCCCCGCCACACCTTCTTTGCTCAGAGACTGCCCATCTTCCTCCAGAGGACACTTGTGAAATAGAATCCCATAAAAAGAGACCTGCAGGTGAGATTCCTGACTCCTGAGCCACCAAAGCGCTAGTCCTTCCGGCTGGGAGGCAAAAGCTGCCCCTGGCTGACAGCAACCAGCTGGATCCCTGGGCAGCCAAGGTACTTAGGCTGTGCACAACTGTTTACATTTGAAGACAAGCATGGTTTTCCCTCATGAGAACCTTGAGCCTTCCAGAAGCACTGTCTTCTCTGAGAATGACCCAGCTGTAGCTAAAGTTGCCTGTGTCCTCCCTTGAGTCATTCCTATCCTCTCCTGCAGAGCAGCTGGTGAGGAGGTAGGCGTGTAGAATCCCATCCTGCACTGCTTACACTCAGCACTCAGCACTGTGGCTCATTGATGGGAGGATGTGCTTGGTCAGCTTAATACTCGAACCTGAAAATGGGGCGGTTCTTCATAGTAGGGTGTTAAGTCTGAAATCACCGCACAAAGACCCACCAGTCACTGTGCAATCAGCAAGGGTGCATTTATTTCGAGAAAGAAAAATACCTGCATGCAGAGGTCAGCTACTTTTCAAAATGGTGACCCCAGGGTGAAGGCACCCAGGCCTTTAATAGGTTGAAAAGGAGAATTTCCGCAAGGGTGAGGTCATTGGGAACATGATTGGTGGACGATGAGCCGGTTACATGGGTCAGTTTGTGATTGGCTCTGGCCTGGATGGCCAACAGTTCACATTCTTGTGTTACAGATGTTTAACCTCAAGAGACAGTCAGTGCCTCCTGGCACGTGGGTCACCGGTTGCATAACCTTAAGACAAGGCACTCACATACTTCCTGCCATGGGTACCAGGAGCAGATGTCTGGCCTTGAGATAAAGCCTTCCTGCATTCCTGTGGCTTGGTTGCCCTTCCGGTGGGGGGCTTTTATGGCTTTCTCTTAGAATTTTTGACTTTTCAGGGTCAGACCCAGGTTAAGCCCAAGATGGAGTCTAAGCATAAAATGAAGTTGCTTGGGCCCTTCAGAGTTTGTTATAAACATGAGCACAATTCAGCCAGACAGGGTGCCTCATGCCTCATGCTCTCCTATCACTCTGGAGCCTGAGTCAAGAGGGTTGTCTTGAGTTTGAAGTCAGTCTGATCTACACAGTGAGTACCAGGGCAGCCAAGGCTGCAAGCAAGACCTTGTCATGGGGTTGGGGGGTGGGAGGGAGAGAAGAGAAGGAAGAGCTAAATTCTAGGTAACATGGTGCCAAATACATGCTGGGTGACCTCCCGCACCCCAACCCCAGTATCAGCCTGAGCAGCTCCCTCCTCACCCTGTCTAGCATGGCCCTGGATATTTCCATAGCCAGAGAAAACACGCTACCCATCGTCCTTTAAGAATCTCAGAGGATGAGACCCAGTCTCAAAAGAGATTCCTGACCCAGACTTCCCATGTCTTCCCCCAGGGTCTATCCTCCTAAGTGTAGTCTTCACCGCTCATCGAGGAAGCGTCTCTTTGCAACAGTCAGGTACCGCTACAGACAACCACAACCAATCAAAATGCAGAGTTGTGGAGCACAGTCCCAACGGACACATCTACAAAACTCCCACACCTAAGGCTCAGAGAACATTGGGAAAGAGGGTCAGAAAGATTGTAAGAGCTAGATGATGGGAGGGAATTTGCTATGAGATTGTGTCTCCTGCTGATATCAGAAGCTACACCCATGAAGTCTCACCAACATGACCGCCCAAGCCCGAGCTGAACCAGAACACCACCGATGGCCGTGCCAAGGCGGATGGAGGAAAGCCCACGAGGACTCAACCCTACACAGAACTACAGGCAACTCAGGAGAGCTAGGAACAGGAGTGATGGCCTTCCCCAGAAGAGCACAGTCCTGAAAACACATAAGTTACACTATACGAACTGCACAGATTACCTTCAGGAATACATGTGCATACACATATGTGCATGCAGTAACAATTAGTGAAAAAAGAGGTTGTGAATTTGACGGAGAGCAGGGAGGGGTATGTGGGAAAGTTTGGGAGGAGGAAAGGGAAGGGAGAATGTTGTAATTATGTTAGAATTTCAAAAACAAAAGAAAAAGAACCTTATCAGCTTTTGAAAAAAACAAACAAAAAATCCACGATCAGAAGGAAAACCAGAGACACATTGACTAGATTGGTTTTACATGCCAGAGAAAGAGAAAGGACACCTACTTCCTGTCCTGAAGAAGACAGTCACAGTGTGCAAAAGCTAAAGGCTGCAGGTTCGGATTTTCCAGCGCTTTTCTTGTGATTATTTTAGCTCACTGGCTTAAGAAGTGACTTTCTCTCCGTCTTATCCCTTCGATTCTGTCAAACACACGGGACTCTTCTGTTGCCTGGCTGCCAGGCAGGTGGTCCCAAATGTCAAAGCAAAGCTGCCCAGCCTTAGTATTTGCCCACCGACATCACCGTGGGAGGACACATAAATATAGACCATCGAGAGATTACTCATTTGGAACCCAGCTTCTCCACCAGCCCCTCGCTGTGACTCACGGATCAATTAAAGGAGCATTAATTCAGCGCGGCAGAGAGGCTGAATCGAGGAGAGTTCAAGCCCCCATCCCCACCCTCACTCCGTGCAGAGGGGATGATTCGAATGATTCGAATCCCACTTCCCGTTCTTCATCCCCCAACGGCACCCTGATGAGATTCAGGCCTCCCTTCTGGTGTATGAGTAACCAAGTGCTTGTTTCGAGAAAACCAATTAAGAAACCATAAATCGAAATCAACTAGAAAGGTCACTGCTGGAGCTATAAATACAGCGCTCCTGAGCCAGTGTGGAAGTCTGTACGGCACTGCATGCGTTCCTCCGCCCACACCCTTACGCTAAGTCTTCCTTTGATAAACAGAACATCCAGGCCAGGATCAAAAAAGGCACTTCCTGGCTTTTCATTTTGCAGTTGGCCCTTCGCATGACCCTGGGAATTCTTAGCTTCTGGCTACTTTGTCTTGAGCTGCCCAGCTCCCCCGCTTCCACAGACATATTCTTCACAATGCAAAAACTTAGAAAACACTGACAATCACTACATAATAGCTTATAATAATAGCTTATATCCCACCCTAAAAAACGAAAGTATATGAAGGGTAGTAGGGTCGTGCACACTTTGTAATCTCTCATGGGAGGCTGAGGCAGGAAGATCACAAGTCTGAGGCTCCCTGGGGCTACGTGGTGAGACTCTAAAGAACAAACTAAAAGGCGTGAGGCTAACACTTTTAGGATATATTATTTCAAGTTTTTCTTCGGCTATATGAGCACATACTTGCTTTTCTTCGTGAAGATCTTTCAAGAGTGTTACTGAGGACTTGGCAGTTTCATAACCTGCTGGCTGAGCAACCCTCACTGATGCCCTTCAGTGTATCCAACATGTATGCTAATTTAGTCTCCTGTTGCGAAGCATTAGGTAACTTCCCAGCTTGCCTTCAAAGACGGCTGCAGGAATATCACTAACTCGAAGTTTTCCTCTAGTCATGATTGTCTCCCTCTGATAAACGCTTGAAATGAAATTGCCTGATCTCTAAGATCAATTGGCTCATGTTGCCAAACTGCCTTCTGGGAGAGGCTGGCCCTGTTTTACGCTTATAAGGCAGTGTGTTTCTGACCATTTCTCCATGCCCTTGCCAAGAACTAATAATCCACATTTCTAAATCCCAACCAATTTATTGTATTAAAAAGTTGTCATTTTAATTGAAAAAGCCAGGGTTGGGGAGATGGCTCAGTCAATACCACGTTTGCCAGGCAAGCATAAGGATCTGAGTTCAGCTGCCCAGAAACCACATGAAAAGAGGATGAGGTAGTGAGTGCCTACGGTCCCAGCACTGGGGAGGCACAGGCAGGGGGATCCCTGAGGCTTGCTGTCCACCTAGCCTAGCCAAAAAGGTGAATAACGTTGAGGGTTGGCGAGGTGGCGAGGTGGGTGAGGGTACTTTTTAGTAAGCCTAAAAACCTGAGTTTGATCTATGGAACCCATATAGAGAGAATGGATTCCCACAAGTTGTCCACTAACCTACACATGTGTACCCACACATGTACACACAATGAGATAAAAAAATGTGGGGAGCAATAAAAGACACCCTTACATATGTGTACACACACAGCATGTGTATACATCACAAACACACACACACATTGTTCAGGTGTTTCCAAACCTCCTAAAAGCATCACAAAAGGTTCCTAGAACCTCCCGTGAATTTAACCTAAGTGTGTGCCCTGCTTGGCATCCCCAGCCTCTAGGACAGTGGTTCTCAACCTTCCTGATGCTGAGACCCTTTAATACAGTTCCCCATGTTGCAGTGACCCAACCATAAAATTATTTTCATTGCTACTTCATAACTGTAATTTTGCTACTGTTATGAATTACAATGTAAATATCTGACATGCAGATGGTCTTAGGTGACCCCTGGGAAAGGGTTGTTTGACCCACAGGTTGAGAACTGCTGCTCTAAAGTGTGACAGCATCAGGTTCCCATGTCTGCCAGGGTAGATCTAGAGCCAGGCACAGATCTGCAAAAGTTCACCTCCAAGGAAGGCCACTTCAAGGTCAGCTACCTGCCTGGGCTGCAGGCCTGAAAGTCTTTACAGATCTGAATGGGAACCTAACCCAGAACGTAGGTAGCCTGAGAGTCCAGCTCTTGTGTTTTCCGACAAAGCCCTGTGCTTAATAGGAAAGAGGGATACGGGGGGCTCAGTCTCTCAGAATTTCAGCTACGCCTGTGTGTCAACTGCCTATGACCTTTGACATAACTGTGTCATTTAATCCTTAAGAAAACTCATAAGAATATAAAAGTATTAGCCCCATTTAAAAAAGAAAACTTTCCCAAAGTTACACACATAGAACTAGGAATTAAATTCATTCATCCTTTAAGCCCCAATTCTTGAGTGTTTCCAGTAGGGTCTGCTGCTTCTGTCGGTACTGGCATTTCTCAGTCCCAAATCTCTCCCCACACATTCACACATGTGTGTGTCTGGACCCAGGAGCCAAGGTCTATTCAAGGTCTATTCTCTCTTTTTCTATTTCTCTCTCTCATTTATTTATTTTATTTATATGAGTGCTCTATCTTCATACCAGCACACCAGAAGAGGGCATCCTATCCCATTATAGATGGTTGTGAACCACCATATGGTTGCTGGGAATTGAACTCATGACCTCTGGAAGAATACTCAGTACTCTTAACCACTGAGCCATCTTTCTGCAAGGAATGATAATGGGAGTTGCTGGCTGGGACAGCAGGGTGCTGAAGTGCTACCTGCATGTGGCAGCATCAGGCCTGCTGCCAGGAAGAGGGTACAGACCTTTGTGTCATGGTCACTGTGGGAAGACAAATCTGATAATGCCTGTTAGATGAACCTTGATATCCTTTGACCTACAAATCCGTATTATTGATGTTTGAAATGAGATTATTTCAAAAACATTGAGTGGTCATGGAACAGGTGGTAGCGAGCCCAGCTAGAGTCTTCCAGTCCCTAAGCAGTCTCTTTAGCTCAAGGCTCTTAATTTACAGTAAACAGAGAAAGCTATTTAGCTGGGTTATTAGCTCTTCGAGCACCAAGAGTTCATCCTGAACATGTCTATTTTGAGATTTGCTTGATCTAAAATTGACATAAATAACAGGTCAAGGTACCAGAATGCATTTTGTTCATCCAGCTGGTATTTTCAGAGCTCTTACATGTGTTGGACCCTGGACCTAGCACCAGAGGCATAGAAATGAAAGAGACAGACATAGACCCTGCCCCCCAGGCTTCTCCTCAACTGTTGGGTGCGTCTAAATGAGTCTGCAATGAAATAAGACGGAACGCTGAGAGCAGTGTCAACAGTAGACACCGGGGCAGCCGGTACACAGGCCAGGTGAGATTAAAAGTACTCAGGAGCTTTGCAGAAAGTGGCATAGCCATGGCCATGGCAGTGAGGTCTGGGCCAAGGTGTGTCCAACCTACAGCCCACAGGGCATCCCAGGATAGTGAATGGGTTCCAACATATTTGTAGATGACAAGTCATATGACATACCAAAAGATTGGCTGTGGAGAGGACATATTGTGTGTGTGTGTGGGGGGGAGATTTTTCCACAGAGGGAGGGGGAAGGGGACCAGAGAGGAATAGGGGTAAATATGATCAAAATATGTTATATACATGCATGAAACTGTCAACAAATAAAAAAAAAAAAAAAAAAGGCAATCCCTCACTCCACAGTGCCCTGGAGTACCAGGCTTTGCCTGGGAAGAAGGGGAGCAGGAGAGGGGCTTGATCTGATAGCTTTTAGGGAACTTAATTGGGAGGCAGAGTAGAGGAGGGAGGGACTGGTTACAGGACTGAGGCCCAGGGAGGAGCTCCCCTCCTCCCTGGGCCTGGGTGAGGGGTAGTGGGTAGCGGTAGTAACCGCCATGACGGAGACCAGCAGTACCCAGATAGGGAGGGACCACTGGGGGTGAGTGGTGTGCATTTAACCACACAGCCTGCTTCCTGTGGAGACGGGTCTGGGTGGAGTGTGGTGACCTCTGGATGGTTGCAGAGTCCCCGACATGGCTCCGATGTCTTCCATATCAGAGACTGCAAAGACGAGTTAATAAAAGCTTTGTTGCCTAGAAAATCTTCTGCAAATGACTGATGTGTTTCTCCCTAGAAGTAAATTTGCCAACCATCCCGAAATCACTTTTTCTTATAGTTGCTTGCTCATCAGCCGCAGGTTTGACCTTCGATCTCTAAGGCCTCTACGTGTTTCTCTGGCCCTCACGCCCTTTTTCAGTCAAGGAAGGGCAAAAAACAAAAGCCCTCCATCCAAAGGGAACTATTGTGAAAGTATTTAATCTTCTACCATTCCCACCACTCCCTGACCTGCTCATTTGGTAAATCCAAATTGTATGAATTCTGGTTGAAACGATGACTCCTTTCTGGCCATATTTGCCAACTATCTAGAGTCCATATACCTCTTCCCAATGGAGCGTTCTCCGCTTGACCCTCACAGGGAGGGCCTGTTCTTCCTCTGACCAACCATCTACTTGTATGTCCCAAAGCCTGCAAGAACCACTGTAGATCTCTGGCCAGATAAACTCAGCATGGCATGGAGATGGGGGCACAGGGACCTGGGCGCAGACCCCAGCCCTGCGTCTTCCCAGCTGCGTAGTTTGGATGGTATCTTGCTTTCTTTTTCTGCTGCTGTCATAAAATACTTTGACAAAAGCAACTCAGGGCCAGCGGGCTTCTTCCAGCTCACAGTTCAGGGGTACAGTCCCATCATGGCGGGGAAGTCGAGGCAGCAGGAATGTGAAGCAGCCGGTCATAGTATATCCACAATTAAGAAACAGAGAGCCATAAATGTTAACTCTCAGCTCAAGTTTCCTATTTCACATAGTCCAGGATCCCTGCCTGGGGAATGGCCCCGCCTACAGTTAAGATGAGTCCTTCCCTTGTCAATTAACCTAATCAAGATCACCCTTCACAGACAGCCTAGATCTTTGATCTAGACAGCCTCTCACAGATATGCCAGAGACTTGTCTCCTATGTGACTCTCCATCCTGCCAAGTTAATAACTCCAACCTTAACAAGTTAGTACTTGAAACTTCTCAGCCTGCTTTTCCGCATCTGCATTGGCAGACATAACACATCCTCCATGTCTTGCCAGGTTAAAATGAAGCGGTGTATGTATCTGGTAATGTGCAGAAACGCGTAAATGGAGGGCTAGAGACTGGAGAGGAGAGATGACAAGGGAGGTCAAGAAGTCTGTAATCAAGTCTTTCTAGCCCCCACCGCTTTGCAGCGGGTGTGGCTCTCGTGCCTGCCTTGCTCACCAGGCAGTGTGTCCCGCTGGCGGGAGAAACTGCAGTCTACGCCCACGGTGGCACGGTGGCCAGGACTCAGCTCTTAAAGCCCTTCCTGAGTCCCGAAGGACAGTCTTCTCAGCACAGACAGCCTCCACGCCCCAGGCCCACACCAGCACAGAGAGCCCAGTCACTTTTCCACAAGCCTACCCTGGTTGGTCGGTTGGTTGTCAACTTGACAAGGCTGGGGAAATCTGGGGAGAGGGAGCCTCAAGTTGAGAAACTGTCTCCATCAGATTAGCCTGTAGGCAAGTCTATGGGACATTTTCTCAATTAATGATTATGTGGGAGGGCCCAGCCCAGGGCAGGCAGTGCCACCCCTGGGTAGGTGGTTCTGGGTGGCCTAAGAAAACAGGGTGAGGGCTGGAGACACTGCCCAGCCGTTAACAGCACTTGCTGCTTTTCCAGAGGACCTGGATTCCCTTCCCAGCACCCACAGCAGGTGGCTCACAACTGCCTGTAACTCCGGCCCCAGGGAATCTGGCCCCCTCTGTCCTCCAAGGACACCTACATGAATGTAGGGCACCTAACTCACCCAGGCACACACACAGACACATAATAAAAATAAATTATGTTTTAAAAAGCGGGCTAAACAAGCCATGGAAAACGCCACTAAGTAATGCCGCCCACGGCCGCTGCTCCAGCTCCGGACCCCAGGCGCCTGCCCTGAGGCCCTGCCCGGCCAAGCTTCCCATCTCTTGGCTCAGTGTTATCCCACAGCAATGGAGAGCCAACTAGGTCATGCAGCCAGAGAAAAGCCAGCACCATGCCAAGGCCGCCACCGGAAGGTGGACATCATCAACGGAGCAGGAGCCGATAACAGTAACAGCTAGCTTTGTTGTTTGTTGAGACAAAGTCTCATGTAGCCCAGGCTGGCCTTGAACTCCTGGTCCTCCTGCCCGCTATCTTTCAAGTGCTGGGATCACAGGCACATGCCGACATGCACACCAAGTTTTCTTCCTTTCTTTCCTTTCTTCCTCTTTCTTTCTGCCTTCCTTCCTTTCTTTCTTTTGCAACTGTTATGGGTTTCCTGCTGAAAACATGAACTTTCTGTGGACTTTCTCATAAAGCCTCTTAATGACCTGTGATGTGGTTACCCTTATCCCCATTTTAGAGATTTTAGAGGGACAAACAGGCCCAAAGTGTCTGAGTGACTTGCCCAGATTGCGCAGCCAGAAAGCCATGGAGCCAATACTTCAAGTCTGTCTGATGGTCTCCAGAATCCACACTGTCACCCCCATACTGAGTAAACCCCTCCAGCCCACCTGCAGAAACAGGCTGGATAAAGGGAGGCTCGGTCAGGTGAGCCAGGCAGCCGAGCTCTGTAGCTGCACCTTCCCTGAGAGCCCAAACTGCCCCCCCTCCATGGATCTGAGCAGATGGCGGTCCGCAGTCACTAAGGTTGAGATTTCTTTTCTCTAGAAAAACTTCATTGTGGGCACCTCCAGTCCAGGCTCAGCAGGCCTGCAAAGGGTGGCCTTCCGGATACCAGAGAAGGAGGAGAGGAGAGGAGAGGTGGGAGAGAGTTTCAGGATCAAGAAGGGAAATCTCTCTTAATCCCAGGGCATTCGTTCTTAAAGAGGAATGATCTGCAAGCGGCCAGCCAGTGAGAAATGAACAGACTCAAAGGGCCTGGATGGGAAGCCTCCCCAGTCACTGCGTCTCCCTAGCAGTGCTCCTGTTTAGATCACTGTACTCAAAGTCTAGAGCCCAGCAAAGCCCCTCAAGGCTCAGCTAACGCTCAGTCAGCCTGGACGCCGTGTCCCAGACAGAGGATTTGGGACTTAAACTCAGATAGCACGCTATCTTCACAAACAGAATTAGGCAAAAGAAATGAAAGGCCCCAGAGAACCTCCCATCGGGGCAGTGTTAGAAGTAGCAGTGTCCTTAGACTCCGGCAAAGGAGGCCCTCCCGTGTCCCGTCTCAGGACACGGCCCTCCCCACATGTAGGACATATCTGTGGGGTCGAGAAGCTGCATCTGTGTGTCCCTTGCCCTGGCCTTGTAGCTGTAGACTTTTTCCAGAACCCACACAAGCCTGTCTGTCACCTACAGTGTGCACACTCCTGAGACTGCAGGAGCTCAGAGAGGCCACACTTCAGTGCATGGGATCCAGGCAGTAGTGTCCACACTTCATGCACACGAGGGCCCTTGCGGCTGTATGACCCAGTCGCAGATAGAAAGAGGAGAGGAAGCATTGCAAGTTGGCAACTGATGTAAATCCCACTGGTCGAGAATAAGATCATCACCACAATTAAGCCAAATTTGAAGCAAGCTTAAAAATACTGGCCAGGAAGATGGACTCTGACCAGGACCATTCTGAGGTTCCCAAAGAGTGATCCTATCACCTCTGGAGTACCACAAAATGGCAAGTCACGTGGAACAGATGCTTAAAAAGGCAAAACCCATAAGACTACGTACTTCCCCCCAGGTCCAATCAGCGGCAAGCATCTATCCTGATGTACTTCCTGTCTGGGTTATCTCCTGCCTATAAGTAACTAAGTATACCCGGTGCATGTGGAGCACATCTGGTGCAGTTGTATTAACCAACTGGACTCTACACAGTCCCTTCCCAACAGTCCAGGTTATCTGTCCTTGGATAAATGAGATTATAGGATAATGTCTTTCTGAATCTTATATGAACAGACCCAGCCAGCATTCCAGGAAGCTGTCTTTTTGCTTTATAAATACCCTACGCACAGTAGTTAAAATTTAAAACATAATTTTTGCTCTTACACTGGGCCAGCTGTTCCCTCACAGTCGCATTTCAGCATGGAGCACTGGGGAGGGGTCCTAGAATGATAAAATTGAAGTTGTTTTTCTAGGTGTTATATTTACCAAGATAGTATGCAGGGTGTGTATGTAGGGGTGTGTGTGTAGGGGTGTGTATGTGTAGAGGGGTTGGGGAGAGTGGTGTCTGAGAATTCAAGGCCAGGGACCTGAGCGGGCTAGGCAAGCACTGCCCCACTGACCTGTATCCCCAGACCCTTTGGAGACCATCTCCCTGTGTTGCTTAGGCTAGCCTTGAACTCACTATGTAGCCCCGAATATCCTGAAACTTGAGACCCTCCTGCCTCAGCACCAAGTATTCAAAGCAAGACTTTAAGTGAGAGAAACTATAAAAGTCATTAACTCTAGCCACACAGCCGGAATGGAGTTCTCACCGAGTGCTTGGCAGTCCTGCTCACGGCCATTCTGTGTCCACTTCCTCGCTGCTAAACACCGCTAAACACCGCTCCTTTACTTAGAGTCAGAGTCTGTGTCCTAGTTGGGAAACAGCATTTGGTAGTGATCACTGAAGACTTACTCTGCAGAGCAATGAAGTGTAAGCGCTAATGACCTTTGACATTGTGGCGGTTTGAATAAGAAGGGCACCACAGACCCAAATGTCTGAATGCTTAGTCATCAGGCCTTTTTGGAGAAAGTGTGACACTGGGGGGTTTGAGATTTCAAAAGCCCACACCAGGCCCAACGCTGCCCCCCACCCCCCGCCTGTGGGTCAGGATGTGGAGCTCTCAGCTACTGTTCCCGTACCATACCTGCCTGCCTGGCCCCACGCTTTCTGCCCTGATAACAGACTAAGCCAAAGCTACCCCAACATGAAATGCTTTCTTCTCCAGGCCACCTTGAGCCTGTGTCTCCTCACAGCAACAGAACAGCGACTAAGACAATGTTTCAGAGTCTATCCCCACCAACAGCTTCTCTTAGGCAGGCTCAACCTCCCCAGTGTGTCCGTTTCCATTCATTGTTCACCAGATAGGATGTGAGTGTCGGCCGGCCCTCCCTGGGCACTGTCCGTTCTCCGTATGTTCCAATGGCGGAGAATATGTGTACGTCATGTAAGCTGCCATCATCAGTTGCTTAGCCATGGCATAGTCAGAACAGAGTTTTAAAGAAGGCCGTTGTGGCAATGCGTGCTAGGAGGGCATATTGAAGCGGTGGAGCGGGGAGGGGTAGTGCACCCTGCTGTGGTGGTTCACTCAAGACAAGGAGGCATTTCATACATGGAAGCCCTGCTAGACCTCAGCAGAGGGAGCCACCATCCTGTCCAGCGCCAGACTCCACAGTGGAAGGAACCCCGAGCGAGCGAGCGAGCGTCTCAGCTCAGGTGTTTTTATTCTTTCAGAACGCTTCAGGTATTCTACTGATAGCACGTGCAGATCATTAGCAATTAAACAACCCCACAGAAGTCCAACACCTGCAGACAATGCAAAACGCCAAGGCCTAGGGTAACCCCTCACCCAACAGTGGATAAAACAATTTCAAACATAACTAAAAATAAACTTCCCCAACATTTTCCCTTTTCTGTCTAAGCCAATCAAAAAATTGTTTTTTATCTCTACAACAACAATTTAACACTATACCAGCAAAACTATTTCCAAGAAGAACAATCATGAGTGTTGCTAATGCCCAGGACCAAATGAAACAAGTATCTATCAGGCTTTTCATAATATCTTTGGACAACAGAGAAACATAAATGTCCAGTTATCTGGAATTCACTCACGGTCTTCTGGGCTCCTCCAAAGGGCTCAGATCACTTCTCTGGCTCTGCCCTCTGCAGCACACACAGCTTGTCCTCCAGGCTCTGGCTGGCTTCACTCCACTGCTGTTCTTAGTGGTCGTCCCATGGTACTGGCATCTTCAGAACTGCTGGGGTCCCTTGCTGCAATTGGGCTGCACTTTCACCATAGCCTTTCCTGGGCTCTCTTCATGGTGCCAAGCCTCAAATTCTTTACATGACCCCTTCATCTGGGCCTTCAACTGCTACTTTGGCTGCATCTTCACCAATGGCCTCTCCTGGCCTCTCACAGTGCCAGCCTCAGATGCTCTCCGTGACCCCTTCATGCCTTCAAAACGAGCACCACCTGGGTTAACTCTTACAGTACCAAGTCCAGCTATCGGCACGAGATACCACCTCGGCCAGTTCTAGAAGACAGTTTCTGTGTACTGACCCTGAGGGAACACTTTCCAGGTTTTAAGATAGAGTCTGGTTTACAGGAAAAATAACTGGTCACTGTCTACAGGAAGAGTTCCCTAGTGGGTGAAGTTCTCATCAACTGGTATCTGGACCACCTGTCTTTCTCTTAGCCAGGTTTGCAGAAGAAAAAAAAAACCAAACTGATCAGTTTAACTAAACAGCTTTTTGACTCTAAGCAGAGGTTTCCATAACAACAGGGGTCCTGGGCCAGTGGGAAGAATATCTGGCAAAGTCTTGGCAGTTTGGCATTCTTTTCCACCACTGCTACAGGGAAACATATAGCCCTTTCTATGAATCTCAAACACAACATCTTGAGCGCCACACGTATCAACACAGCTGTCAGAAAAGACTGAAACAGCACACTGCCACCAGCAGAGGGAGGGAGCCTTGGCTCCATGATCAGGTCAGAACCTTGCTTTTTCCTGCTCCCAGCCGAACTCTTTGTTTTTACCCTGAAAATGTCTTTCTTTAAAGGCCTCTCTTCTGTGGCTCTCACCTTGGAGCCTTTTTCCTCATTTACTTATTAATTTCACAGCCTTTTCTCTTCATAGAGGCTTAATTTCCTTTCTCTCTTTCTCTCTCTTCTTCCTTAGGAGCCTTCAATTAATACCTTAATCTCTATTCTCCAGGTAGCTTCCCTCAGCATACTTTACCAGACTCTCTGAGGTCTGGAGTTTCTTTCTCTTCTTTGTCTCCACGTTGGATTAGCTGGTCCTGCTCCACGTTGATGCACCATTTATAGTAGTTAGCTGCTGTGGGTCAGCAAGAGAGACAAGGAGGCATTTTCATACATGGAAGCCCTGCTAGACCTCAGTAGAGGGAGCCACCATCCTGTCCAGCGCCAGACTCCATAGTGGAACTCCGAGCCAGCGTCTCAGCTCAGGTGTTTTTATTCTTTCAGAACACCTTAGGTATTCTACTGATAGCACGTGCAGATCATTAGCAATTAAACAACCCCAGAGAAGTCCAACACCTGCAGACAATACAAAACGCCAAGGCCTAGGGTAACCCCTCACCCAACAGTGCATAAAACAATTTCAAACGTAACTAAAAATAAACTTCCCCAACAGAGGATCACAAGTCTGAAGCCAGCCTAGACTACATCTTTAGTGTACTGAGTTGGCTTACCAAACTGATGGCCTGAATTCCATCCCTGGGTGCCATGTGGAGGAAGCAGAGATCAAACTCCCACAGATTTTCCCCTGACTTCCATACTTGGGCTGTAGCATGTACACACACACACACACACACACACACACACACACAATCAGTGTTAAAAAGCAGGTCATACTTTCTAAAATTCCAAGAATCTATGCGTTATTTTACAAGTCAGAAGGTTTATTATCCATCTACATAATGATATGAGCTTATCTCAGGGACACAAAGTATGTGACAAGAGCATGGGGCATCGAAACGAGACACAGAACACGTGTTTGCTCACGCAGACTGTGCCCGCTGACTTAACGTCAACCAGGGCACTGTGAAACCCAGGTCTCCCCAGTGTCTTGTCAAGTCTCCAGGGGTCTTGGTGAGACAGGTCTGGAACTAGCTCAAATTTCATAGCTCGAAATGGTTCAGAGGTCTCGGAGTTGGCTTTGATGGAACTCAGTGCTTTCCCATGCCTGTAAATTAAAAGATAAAGCAAACTGAGCTGAAAGTAAGTTCCTTGGAAAGAAGTAGGAACCCAGCCACAGGTGCGGAGATCCCGCTACTGTGTAATGATGCCCCAGGCATCCGGTCAGACTACAGAGCACTGCCACTCGCCAGGTGGCTATTGTCAGCCCTAGCTGCCTAATATTACAGAGGTATTCTTCCCCACTGGTGAATAGCGAGCATAATTCATGTGACTAATTGTAGGGCATTATTTAAAGCCCATCTATAAAGTGGAAAAAAGCCATGATCTTGAAGGATAGCGAAAAGGAACACCAATATGAGTTCCTTGAAGTTTCATTCACAGTGGGCACAGCCAGCATCCCCTGGTCGGACCTGGCGAGAACCTGAGCTATCTTTGCTCTTACTCTCTTCAGAACCTCTTGCTCAGCCCTCAGTTCAGAGCTGTGTCTTTGCTGTGAAGTTTAGGGAATTAAACTGGGAATGACACCTGGTTCCCAATATCAAGGCGGGGGGCGGGGGGTGAGCACCTTCTCCAAAGAAGCCCTTGAAATAAGGACGGCTGGTTTGTGCCCGTTATCCCAGCATAATTGTTAATAGCAAGCTTTGCAGTGCGTCTTCTTCGGTGTGAACTTGATGGAACTTAGAATCCATGGAAACATACCTCTGGGTGTGTCTTTGAGGGTGTTTCCAACAGAGTAAAGCAGACCCACCCTGAATGCATTGTGCCATCTCATGGGCTATGATCCTAGAGTCACTAAAAATGAGAAAACAGGGCAGGAGAGCTGGCTTTGTAGGTTAAGCACTTTACCAGCTTGAGACCCAGCGTTTAGATCTGAAGGACCTTCATAAAGGCCAGGTAGGCGCAACAGCCCGCTTGTAATCCCGGTGCACAGTGGCTTCCCCCAAAGTCTCATGGAACCATGAATCTAACCTGGGGCATTCCCACTCCAAAGCCTTGGTTCCTTCTGCACTCACAGAAATGTAAACTGTGCCGCCAGCCAGCAACGAGCCCAGAGAGAAATGTGTGCACAATAAACACGTGGTAAGGTGGTGTGAGGGCAGAGGAGAGAAGGCGCCGGGACACCTAGAATTACTGGAAAACTTGGGCGGATTCGTGGGACAAATTATAAAACATTGAAATTTTGAATAATATAATGTAATATAATCATTTGAAATGATTATAAACAATGAAAACAGAGGGAAAGCCAAGCCAACGGTGAGTCTCACACCAGCCCAGCCCAGCCAAGCATGGCAGAGTCCACTGACAAGTTCCTCTTCCTCACCGTTAACATTCCACGTTTTACCTGATAACCATCATCTTTATATAGGTATGTGTCCAAATCTGTCCATGTAAACCCTTCTTCACTGTATGGTAAAGTCCTTAAGTCGTAACTTAACTGTACATGTCCCTGGGTGCCTGTGGTATGAGCAAACAAATTACTTCCCTATCGTTTAGATGTTTAGTTTATTTGTATTTTTTTTCTGACTATAAATATTAATGAGTCTTTTTCCACCCCCTGATTCCAGGATTTTCCTTATTTGGGATCATTTCCTGAATGTACTTCTAGAAGTAGGAATGCAGCATGATTGTTATTTTCGGTTAGGTGCTAAGCTCATGAACACAGTTTGAGATGTAAACAGAGCCTCGCTCTTCATTCTAACTGTGTGGTGTTCCATGGAAGAGCCATGACTCATTTAGTGATTCCTGCACCAGTAAATATCCATCAGTTTCTTTGGTCATGCTCTTTATGGTGTGGCAACATTCCAGCTGTCAGCTGAGCATACCAACAATGGTGGTCCCACCGGATTACAAAGAAGCTGGTTTCCTGTCGCTTAGTGACATTCAGCCATCCTAAGGCATACTGTAATGCCTTAGGTGTTCGCACCAACTCTGTAAAAGCACAGCACGTGGGGATGGCTCAGTGGTTACTGTTAGGGTTCTTATTCAGCTCACACAGAGAAGGAAAAGTGGCCTGGCATTCAGGAGCCCAGGGACCACACAGCTCTGAGGTGAGGAAGGTGTCCCCCAATGTTGCAGCTCTGAAGAGAAATATCTCCTCTTGAGCTGAGGTGCTGTGACTGAGCTGAGGTGTTCTCCTTGCTTCTTCCCTCAGTGGCTGCCTCCACTTGGGAGGAAGCAGCAGGGGAAGCTAAGCCCCCTACTCTGAGCAGAGTCCAGAAGGCTGCTTTTTTTATAGTGTCCCTGAAGGGGAGGAGCCTTCCAGTGTGGCCTGCGATTGGTGGGATTTTTTTACCCTTATTTGGCTAGTCTGGAGAGGGTTAAGAGGCCCTGCTTAGGGCCATGTGTGTTAGTTGGGGCTGCTTCTGTGCTGCTCTGCCTGGTTGGGGGACCCCACAGCCAGCTGGGGGTAGGGTCCCTGATAGTTCCAGGGGGGAGCTTTCCTACAAGGTGGGGGTTCTCAAGTCCCAGAACTCCTCAGCCCCACAAGAGCCAGACTCCCACAAAGGGGAAATATGCTGGCTCCCCAGTAGTCCTCAGCACCATTTGGGGTTCATAGTGGGCACAAGGGGTGGTGGCCAGGGCCCCAGGATCCCCAGCAGGGTAACAAGGGAGCCAAGCAACAGCCTTGAAACACAGCTAGCAACAGGAGGGGCCAGGCTGCTGGGGAAAGTCAGGGTTGCTCCATGGCAGAAACACAGATGGCAGTGCAGTGGCAGTTGGGGTGGGGGAGGGGCACCGGGCAGGGCACATCCACCGAGGGAGAGAGTAGGTGGGCCCTGCAGTTACGTGCTGCATAAATATGATGACCAGAGTTCCGATCCACAGAACCCACGTAAAATGCCAGTCGGGCAAGGAGGTGGTGTGGGAATTTTTCTGGGATAAACATTCTTACACCAATGAGTGTGGAAGAGAGAAGATACCACTGGTGGACCAGAGCCAGGCTGGGCGTGGAAGGCCTCAGTATCGGGGGCTTGCATTCTCATTTTGTACCCTGAATCACAAGGTGGGGGGGGCACAAACCAGTGAGATGTATGGAGAACAGTGGCAGTCAGCAGGTTGTTAAGGGCAACAACCCGTCGTTTCAGCTATTCCTCTAGGTCATGTTCCAGGGCATTCAATGCCCTCTTCCAGACAATTTGCATACTGCACACTTGTGGTGTACAGGCAAACATTCAGGGAGAATGCCCATCGACCCAAAAATAAATAAACCTATATGCCAGGCAGTGGTGACACGTGCCTTTAATCCCAGAACTTAGGAGACAGAAGCAGGCAGATCTCTGAATTTGAGGCTAGCCTATTCTACAGAGTAACCTACAGGGGTTACACAGAGTAACCCTGTCTGAAAAACAAAAAACAAAAACAAAATAAGATGATATTATACATAAAATAACTTTCTAACCCCCCCCCCCTTTCTCATCTTCATCTCTCCCACTATCTAGCGGTAAATCCCAAATCCAGTCGAGAATAAGACCACCATAATGGAGCCAAATTTGAAGCAAGCAAGCTTTAATTAAATACTGGCCAGGGAGATGGGCTCTGACCAGGTCCATTCTGAGGTACCATGGGGTGAACCTGTCACCTCCAGAGCTCCCACAGAAAGGCCCCGAATCACATGGCACAGGTGCTTAAAAAGGTAGAACCCATAAGGCTACACACTTCCCACCAGCTCCATTCAGTGGCAAGCACCTACCCTGATGTACTTCCTGTCTGGGTTATCTCTGCCTACAAGCAACCAAGGCGCATCCAGGGCATGGAGACCATCCGGAGCAGGTCAGCTTGGGATCTAGTCACTCCCTACCCAATAATCCAAGAGGTTACATCCTGGGTAAGGGAAATTCAAGACTGTCTCACCTGAACAGCCCCACCTAGCATTCCAGGAGGTCATCTGTTTTTCTTTTAAAGGTTTCTTACTCACAGTAGCTAAAATTTAAAATATAACTTTTGCTCTTACCCAGCACGGTTGGCAGCTACCCCAAGCTGCCATGTGGGTGCTGGGACCCGAAGCCAGGTCCTCTGCAAGAGCAGTAAATGCTCTTAACTGAGCCATCTCATTTAGTTTATGTGGATGAATGTTTTGCCTGCATGTATGTTTGTGTACTTGTGTGTGTCCATGGATGGTTGTAAGCCACCATGTGTGTGCTAGGAACTAAACCTGGGTCCTCTGCAAGAACAGCAAGTACTCTTAACAACTGAGCCATCTGGCCAGCCTCTCCTTTCTACCTTTTTGATGGGGATACTGATTGCTATAAACACCCCTCTTCAAAGTGCCTATGCTGTAGTCGATACAATCCAATATAATGTTCAATATAATTTTTACTTTTCTCAAGAAATTTAAATTTTTTCTTCCTTGAACCGTTATGGGGTTTCTTGTTTGTGGTTTTCGTTTTATTTTGGGTTTTTGGAGGCAGGGTTCTCTGTGTAGCTCTGGCTGTCCTGGAACTCACTTTGTAGACCAGGCTGGCCTCAAATTCAGAGATCCACCTGCCCTCTGCCTCCTACGCTGGGACTAAAGATGTGTGACACACACACACACGCCTGCACGTATGCATGCGTCCACACAACACGAAAATGCATACAACACATATACACAAAATACACATATGCAAAAACCATATACACAAAAGTAAGTAAAAATTTAATATTAAAAACATATTAAAACCATTAAAGGGAAACTTCATGCTTTGCACCCTGGAAAGACGCCCTGTGGGAAAAGCCTGACCTACAAAAGGCTATCCCATTCTTCCCTTTTGGAATGGGAATGTTTCCTCTGTGCCACTGTATGTTTGGGAGCATAGGACACATTTTTTTTTTTTAATTTCACAGCTGATCACAATTAAGAGATTGCCTTGAAACAAGGGAGACACTCGGATAGTAATACGCTTATCACGAAAGCATGAAGACCTGAGTTTGGACTTTCAGCACCAATGTAAATGCTGGGCAGGCATGGTGGCCTGGCTGCAACCCCAACACTTGGAAGGCAGAGGTGGGGGATCTCCGGAGCAAGGTGGCTAGCTAGACTAGTCAAAACGGCAAACTCTGGGGTCAATTTAGAGCCCCTATCTCGAAGACTAAGGTGAAGAAAAATTGAGTAGGACTCCTGATATCAACCTCTGGAATCCACACACAGTCTCACATACACAGTCTCATACACACGCACACGCATACACTCACACGCACGCACACACACTTGAGCAGAAACAAAAACAAGACAGAGAGCCTTGAGTCTCAGAAGTGACTTTGGACTTTTAAATAGTATCAGAACTATTAAAAGCCTTTGGAAACTTTTTATATATATGAAATGCATTTGCATTATGAGATGACAAGCAGACTTAGGGACCCAGGGTGGGTGGGGTATTATGACTGAAAACTATGGTTTGAGTGTCAAGAAGCGTCAGTGTACAAGGAGTGTGCAATGGTCACTCTTCATTGCCAACGTGACTGTATTTAGAATCACCATGGATTCTGCCCCCTCTTCTCTTTCTTGAAGTGTTATGCCTATCGTGGGTTGTGCCTGAGTCTCTGGACCACAAGGACCTGTAGAGTCTTAGTTAGGGTACACCAAGGCCAAGAGGATGTGTTGAAGGCCCCTTAGTGTACACATATTTTTGTTTTTATCTTGATTTGCAGGCATTTCTTGTTCTCTTGAAGAGGCCCACTTTCAAATAGCACACATCTCTGGGAGCCTATGCTCCTCACCTAGGGCAAAGGAGACTCTGCAGACCCTCATCCCTGAGTCGGGGCTTGGCAATGGGCATCTGCAAAATCAAAGCAACAGGTCCCTGTGCTTTACACAGCCCCGGCCCCTGGTGCCAGCCTCACCTGAAGCTTGGCAGTCCCAGACAGGTTACAAAGAGACAACAGTTCCTCTCCTCAAGCTGCTAACCTGCTGTGTTGATTTCGCCAGTTTAATACATGACTGGAGAAGGCTTAATCACAGTGGAAGAAATTGACATCAGTCAGTGCTTAGGCCCCACTAATTAACTTGTATTCCTAAGGGGCAGAGCAGGGTCATCAGCCATTAATTACATGTCTTGGTACCAGCTGAGGCCTGCATTTCTTACCTTTAGTCACCCAGGACATGAGTGAGGTGACCCTTGTAACGGGAGTTTGAGGTCACTGATGGTCAGGAGCCCCTCCCAAGAGCAGACACCCCTGGTCTAATGGAGAGTGGCATTTAGTGTCCCTCCCTGTCTCTGCTGGAAGAATATCATCCTCTAAGGTCCCCCATCCTGACTTCTTTCCTGGCTGTATGCTCCACAACCCAGGCTGGTGTGCCATTGGCTCTTCTGGCTTCCCACCTCCTGTTAGTGTACTTGGTCCCAAAGACACAGGACCCAGAACTAGTCTTGCCATGGGTGCCAGACAATGCCACCAACTCTGCAAGGTCACCCCTCCTACACGCTTTCCATGCTACCTCTGCTGCCTCCAGGCTGGAACCTCCCAAGGACCTTTATTTCTATATCACTTCCCAAAAGGACCAGATGGTAAGGTGCAAGCCTGCGATGCACAGAGACTCCTGTGCCTGACCACTGGTGGATGTGGTTCTTAGAGGCTCGGGCTCTCTGTTTCTTAACACGTGGATCAGTTGATAGCAGCTCCTGGTGAAAGACGTTTAGCTCTTCTGGAAGGACAGATAGCAGGCTCAGTCAGGACATTCCATTCCCGGCGCCTCTCCAGGTGTCTCTGTCTCTGCCTTGCTGTGTGTGTTGATTATTATTCATGACTGGCATTCTAAAATCTGTAAAAACACAAGCAGCTACTTCTGGGAACAAGTTAAAAAGCAGATGGATTAGCCCAAGGTGTGATTTGAGGGGATCGCTGTTTGTTTTGTTGAGAGGGAAGGTGGAGAGATTTCTCTACTGACTATACTTTAAAAGGGTTCTTGAAAACAACATACTTATTTAACATGTCAGTTACTTTTATTGCAGGTGTGTGTGTGTGTGTGTGTGTGTGTGTGTGTTGTGTGTTTCTTTAGGTTCATGGCTTTAGTTATCAGAACCATGCCAGGATCGCATGCACTCTCATTAGCTAGAGAACTGAGAGGAGCTTAAGCTTGGCTCTTGCCCTTGTGCATGTGTGGGTTGTCACGAGGTCCCCTCAGTCCAGGAAAGCACATCAGCTCCATTCCAGGGGCACCTGGGGACTCCTTGCTTTAGCCCTCGGGTATCCAGGAGCCACCCCCAGCCTCTTCTGTTGGGACTGTCCCATCAACAGCACTGCTGGACAGAGCACTGAGTCAGCCACAGTTTTTCTCCCTTAGGAGTGGGAACGAGGCATTCATAGCTCAGCAATGGCTCTGCCAAAGAGATCTTCCTCTCTAGCTCCTCACCAAGTTACTGATCCGTCTTATTCATGTGGAGTGTGAGGATGAATCTTGAAACTCTTTCTATTTCCACTGTAGATTCAGCACACAGCCAGAATGGGGGACCTGTCCTGGACACTCTGTGGTCTTCTGACTTCCATTACTATACTTTGAGATCTCACTCAGAATCCAGTAGGGGGAGCTCAGAAAGCCTCAGCTCCCAGACAGAGACTGGACAAAGTCTGGCCAAATGGGCTTCCCCAACAGCAGCTTACTGCATCAAAGCCAGCAAGAGAGGGAGTTAGCCAGTGGGAGGGTGTCCAGGTCCTGAACCACCAGGTCCTACTACCACCTTTGCAGCTGCCATTACCATTCACGCCTGGCTTACAGCGAGAGCGAGAACACGCTTGAGAAAAGGAAGTCTGGACAGCATGGGGGTGGGGCGCAGGGCATCCTAGAGGAAGGTGATGTGAGGACAGGGCCACTCTCTAGGTGACCACTAGCCTCCTCAACTTTCCCCAGGCTCTGCTCTCAAGTTCTGCTGGCCTTAGATACGCACCAGTTCTTGTGCAGCAGCCTCCGGGGCTGGAGAGGCCAAGTGTGCTCAGCGCCGTCCTTTCCGAAGGCGGTCCTGAGGATGCCACGAATGATCGGATCCCCTCCGGACACGTGAACAGGGGCTGAACACCACACACGGAGCGCACACTTGAGTTCCCTAGTGGGGTGTGTAAGATGTAGATGGGCTCCTGTCCCCGCTGAGCCTCTTGCCCCAAGCCCTTTTGTTCAGTGTTCTGCTGCTGCATCGGACAGAGGGTTACAGACAGCAGCGCTAAAGGAAGAAAATGAGCTTGGGATGGGATGGAATATGATCTTCCGAGTCTTGAAGACCTTCTAGCTTGTCTGACCACTCAGCCTCCACACCTGACACCCCTTCCTCCCTCGCAGAGACTGAGGATGCCCTTAGCCGTGATGCACCCCCAGCCGCTGTCTGCTCATGGTCAGCCTGCATGACTGAGCCACCGCTGCTCCAGCTGTTTCCTGTAAGTATAAGACACAGGCCAAAGCTTCTTCCCAGAAGAAGTACCTGGGCCTAGGGTAGGAAGAAGGGTACAGAGAGAGCGATGTAAAGTCTGGGCTCGGAGAGCAGGTCCTCAGCATTTTTAGTGGACAACAAGTTTTGCTCTTTGGTGAGTCCTAGACCTTGGGTTGGTCACTAGTGAGCTGTTCTGCCCCAGGTCGGATAGGACCTGGATGGGAACACAGGGACTGTGTTCTCCTCATGAAGCCGCTCAAGAGGCAGAGGGTTTGGTACAAATCAGCAGCACCAGCCCTGAAGTCCTGACACAGACACTTGTAACGCTGTGACCTTAGATAGAGCTGTGAGAAGTCTGGCCTCTCTGCCTGTGTTATGGGATATTTTTTGGTAAGGTCCAAGAAGGTGTGTTAGTTGCATTTTGCTTTGAAACAAAATTAGCAGCTTAAAACAATACACACAGAACATCTCAAACACCTCAACTTTCTGAGAGTCAGAAGTGTAGTCACAGAGCTGAGTCCACTGCTTCGGAAGCTGCCGAGAGGCTGTGCTGAGGTTTTCCGGGGCTGTGGTTTCATCTAAAAGCTTGACTGGGTGAGTGGGAAACAGACTTGCTCCTGTTCTCATTTGTGTGATGCTGTGATGGTTCTGTTACTTCTGGGTCATGGTCTAAGGGCCTCAGTTTCTAGCTTGCTATTGGCTACAGTCCACCTGCAATTCCTGGTCACATGCATCTCCCAACATTGTGCTCCCTGTATCAAAGCCAGCAGAGGCGGGGAGTTGCTCCACAAAAAGGATGAGCCTCGAACCTGCTCACAAGAGCAACTTCCTGTTACCTGTGCTGCTTTTTTACTGGTTAGAAGGAAGCCATGGGTGACAGTCACACTGGAAGGCAGTGACAAGGCAGGACGGGATGTGGATTATCGGGGCATTCTTTAAGTCTGCCGGGCATTGGAGGGAATATAAACAGAAATGCCTGGCAAGCTGTGCCATGCTGCTTAGGTATAAGAATTTACTCTGATCATTTGCATCAAATTGCAAAAGGGGAAATAACTCTGCCTGAAATAATAGGAAGCCCCTAAGTGTGGGAGTTTAAGCGCCAAATTATACTGTTAGTACCAGGCCCTTGGGGAAATGGACTGGGCCTTCCTGGCTTACTAGTTTAAGGGCTCATTTAAACATCCAGGAAATGCTCAAGCCGTCTCTTCCACCCACCCCCACATAACCCATGCTGGTGACATACACCTTTAATCCCAGCACTAGGGAAGCAGAGGCAGGCAGATCTCTGTGAGTTCGAAGCTACCTCAGACTATAGCATGAGCTCCAGGACAGCCAATGTTACATAGAGAGAGCCTGTTTCAAACAAACAAAATATATATACACACACACAAGAGCCAGGTGTGGTGGTTCACACCTGCAACCCTAGTACTTAGAAGGCTGAGACAGGAACATCGCTGAGATTTTGAAAATATTCGTAGGCTATAAAGTGAGTTCTGAGAAAGCCTGGATGACAGGATGAGACCCTGTGTCTAAAATTAAAAACAAAAAGTAAAACCAACAAACTTGCAATGAAAGACGTGTATGACACCTCACTCTCATTTGCAAGCTTTTCTGTGACCATTTTCCAAGGCAGGAAGGTAAATTTCCAAGATGGGGTGGCTGTGTAGGACACAGCTGGGCTCAAACCTGAGCCATCAGATGGCGGTTTCGGCCTGCGGTCCCCCTGGGCCCATTTTAAGCCATTGTTTAAGCCACAGCCTCCCTAAAACCGAAAGAGGGGGAGGCTGGAGTCTAAGGTGGGGAGGGAGGCACCAGTTTTAGGGCTTTCCCATAAGCCTTTATCTTCTAAACCATTCCGAGGGAACGCGCTAAGGCTTTTCAAAACCAGAGTGGTGGCTTTGAACCTGCCATACCAGTGCTTAAGATGCTGGGCTCCATAGAAAGCTCCAGGCCAGCCTGAGCTACAAATTGAGATCCTGTTCATAAAAAAGAAAATAAAAAAGGAAGGAAGGAAGGTGGGGAGGGATGGAGGCAGGGAAGAAGGGAGGGAGGGAAGGAGGGAGGGAGGGAAGGAGGGAGGGAAAGAAGGAAGGAAGGAAGGGAAGGAGAGAGGGAGAGAGGATGGAAGGAAGGAAGAAAGGAAGGAAGGAAAGAAGGAAGGAAGGAAGGAGGAATGAAGGAAGGAAGGGAGGGAGGGAAAATGCCAAGGCTTTCAGTGGTGGGTCACTGCCCTATTCCTACACATCACCCAATAAGCCACTCTCTCTAGCAGCCCTCAGCGGTATGTGTGGAAGCAAGGGAGGATTCATCGATGTTGTAATGACATCGTATAAATCCTCTCCAGCATGAGATTCATCCATCCCTCACCTACCTACTAGATGCTTTAGGAACCCCCAGAAACATGGCAAACACACATCTAGGCAAAATCAAATCTGGCTTCAACAGGAAGGCTCAGTTTTGTAGATGGAAGATGTAGTTGCGACTTGCTGTCCCCTAGTGGCCAGCTAAAGTCATAACTGCCAGGACTGCGACATGCTACACGGTGAACCAGCTGCCCAACTTTTATGAAGCGTGGTAACACCCGCAGTGTACCGTGGCATGGTGTATAGTGTTGGGGGGTAGGGGGGAGCATGGACAGTACAAGACAATTCTTGGTTGCAAAGGATTTACAGCTTAAGATTCAAGATATTTCTGCATGAAAAATTGACTAGCAGGGCTGGACAAAAATGGCTCAGCAATTAAGAGCACTTGCTATTTTTGAGGCGGACTCAGATTAAATCCCCAGCATCCACGTGGCAACTCACAGCATTCTGTAACTCCGATTCCAGGGGAAGCAAAACCCTATTCTGGCTTCCTCGGGTACCAGGTACACATGCAGTGCACATACACACACACAGGCCAAACACTCAGGCACATAAAATAAAAATAAACATGTTTTAAGTTGACTAGCATCCACCAAACTAACACTTGAAGAGTGGAGTATGGAAAGACATGTCAGCAGGATCCAGAATTGAGGACTTCCCATCACCTCGGAAAGAGTCAAATCCCAAGTCCTCATCTGTCCTAAAGCCTGTTTGTGTCCCGCCCACCTGGTGCATCCCAGCCTTCCCAGATCCCTTCCGGTTCTCCGAGCCCTGTTCCACCAGCCCGGTGTCCTTCACCGGACTGTTTCATCCTATCCGCACCACTTTGTCTCCCAGCTTGTGGGATTCATCTCAGACCTTATGGGGGTGTCTTCCTCAGCAATAGGCAGCCCCTCCTCCGGGCCCTGCACCCTGGTCTACGGTCAGTACCGTAGGGTATCTATGTCTCTCTCCATCACTAAACTCTAAACTTCCTAAGGACCAGGACTGCCGCGTGGGGCCCGGGCCTCGGCTAAGGGAATGTGGCTCTCAGGAGGTCGGGACGGATGCTGGAGTCACAGGCAGGCACAGAACAAGGGGAAAGGGTCGGCTAATGAAAGGCCACGCTACATCAGAAGGAATGGGGCTCAGATACAAGCGCAGGGAGGTTCGTTAGGAAGCCAGCACACCAGTTTAGCCTGAACTGGCACCGGGAACAGAAGACCGAGGAAGATCGAAAGAATTAGATATATTTCAGCCAGAGGAGCTAGGTACATCCTATACCCTGACCAAACTAATGTGCAAATCACTCGAGACCTTTTTAAAATACAGACTCCTTAGGCCTGTGGCAGGCAGGAGATGTCCTGTTGTCAGCTAAAGCCCACACTGATGGTCCGCAGACGGATTGGTAGCAGCAAAGCTGCTCCGTACCTCTAAATGAAGTAGAAGCAGGCTTTCTACGAGCACTGCTGGGCAAGAGGTGCCTATGGGTGAAGGCATAGGTACCCCTTGATCTAGGTGACATACAGGATGCACGTATTGGTAATCAAAGCACAGATGAGGCCCAGCCATGGTGGAATCGTGACAGACAGGGAGAGCTCAGAGGTGGGCATTTAGAGAGTAAAATAATGCCTCTATCCTGTGCGTACAGTTTGAGGGAACAGTGGGACACCCAAGAGCAAAGCTGAGATGAGGGTGCTGGAGATCAGGGGATACAGAACCCGGAGGCCTTCCTCGGGAGTAGCATTTTTTTCTCAACATCTGTCTTTTTGCTGTCTTGCAGGTCATCGTTCCCTCCACTGAATGTAAGTTCTCAAAGTCCTCCCTCCATCCAAGCCACCAAGCCACCACTGTCCTGCAGGGGTGAGGTGGGGGTCCCCATATGCCCGAGAGGCTCAGAAACCACCACCCATCAGCCTGCCAAAGGCCTGGGCGACCTCACCTGGAACTTGTGTCTGTCCTGTTCATTTGGCCCCATGACCATGGCATCCCAGGAGCCAGGATGCTGCCTGCCAGCTCACCCTGTGCTCATGTCCTCAAAGGCTCAGAACCCAGCGATATTTGTGCCCAAGAGAGAGGTGATAGAGAGCCTGGCTTTCAGGGGAGCCAGGCTAGGTAGAATTCCAGGCAAATTTGTCAAAGCCCCGGTGCAGCGCCTCATAGGAGAACATGGATCAAGAGTAGTCATTCCAACAGGCTACTGTGAACATTCCTGAGCCCTTGTAGGGGAGCAGGACACTTAGCATAGTGCCTCACAGACAAAGGCCTTCTAGTATTCCCTTTTGGAGCCAGAAGTCAAGGAGAGTGCAAAGTCAGGGGCAGGACTAATAGCTCAGCCAGTCTAGGGTTTGTCCTGCAAACACGAGTTCAGTCTCCAGACAGGACCTGAGTTGATCCCTAGAACCCACAGTTAAAAAGAGCCAGGTATGATGGTGGGCATTGTAATCCTAGGATCAGAGAGTCAGAAATGGGCCAATTCCTGGGGCTCCAGCTAGCTAGCATAGTCTACTTTGACAAGTTCCAGGTCAGTGAGAGACTCTGTCTCAAAAAAAAAGGAAGTAAAGAAAAGAAAAGGTACCTGAGGAACACCGGCACTCACACACATGAACCCACATACACACAGACGAGCATACATCCAAAATAATAGCAATAAAACGAAAGGAAGAGGAGAGAGAAAGGCCAAGGACTAAAGGAGAAATGGAGCAGTCAGTGCTCCGCCAGTCTTTTCCCTCCAGCAGCCTCGACGCCCCCCACCCTGGGTTACGCACCCCAAGTCCTCCACTGTCAGGAGGCCCATGCGGGCCTGGGCTCACGCCAATCCAGTCTTCCTACTGCTGCTGTGCAGAGAATGTGGATCTGCTCCTCACTTAGCACCATGAATCTTTGCAGAGTTTGATGGGGCGCCGGGCGGATGACAGCGGGCACGGTTGTGATCACTGGCGGAATCCTAGCTACAGTCATCCTCCTCTGTATCATTGCTGTACTGTGCTACTGTAGGCTCCAGGTCAGTTCCATGGGCTTCTAGTCAGAGGCTGGGAGGCCACCAGCAAGCCACTTCTCCATGGTGGGGGCAGGAACTGGAGGCAACAGAGCCCAAAGCCATACAAAATGAGAACCTTAAGTCAAGGAGGCTGAAAATTGAATGTGTTCAGAAGGGAGCTGTGCACCCCACACACACACCACATATACATACACACACACATTCACACACATATAAACACACATATCCACACACACCCCACATATACACACACACCACATATACATACATGGGTGCACACATACACACACACACTCACACACACATGCAGACACACATATACACACGCACACACACACACATACACAAACACACACGCACACACGAACATTCACACACATATACACACATGCACATACACACACACACATACACACTCACACACACACATGCACATTCACACAAACATACACACATGAACACACATACACACACACACGCACACACATACACACTCACACACATATGCACATTCACACAAACATACACACACTCACATATATACACACGCACGCACACGCACATGCACACGCACATGCACACACACACATTCCCTGCACTCTACAGGGATACCAGCGTGTCCTGGAAAGAGTCCTGGGCGACCCTGAAAGCAGCTGCAGCAGCCCCAGCCCTGTCCGTGCATCCATGTGTGTACTTCCCTCTCAGCTTCCCTGCCCACCAGGATGCACTGAGAAAAGGGGTGGAGCAGCTGGTAAAGCCGGGGAGGGGGAGGGGGATGCTGTGGGATGTGGCCTTCAGGGCTGCAGTACATCCCCTGCACAAGCAGGTGGCTGGCTCGAGGCGCTCAGTGAAAGGGGCAGGAGGGTTGTTCCTGTGCACACTCACTAGTGATCCTTGCACGCTCACTAGGGATGGGGGAGGTGCCAGGCCGCCTCCGGAGCATCCCTCTTCCTTCTCCCCAGTATTACTGCTGTAAGAAGAGCACAGATGACGACGAGGATGCTGAGGAAGAGGAGGAAGAGGAGGAACGTGACCTCTCCCTGTGTCCCCGAGCCCCCACCTGCAATGCCTGCAGCTCCCAAGTCCTGGACGGCAGAGGCGGCCTGGCCCCGCTCGCCGGCGAGCCCTGCAGCCAGCCATGTGGGGTGGCCAGTCACTGCGTCACCTGCTCCCCATACCGCACCCCCTTCTACATACGGACAGCTGACATGGTGCCCAATGGGGGTGGAGGCGAGAGGCTCTCCTTTGCCCCTACACACTACAAAGAGGGGGGAACCCCATCCCTCAAGTTGGCAGCACCTCAGAGTTACCCGGTGACCTGGCCAAGTTCTGGGCATGAGGCCTTCACTAATCCAAGGGCTATTAGTACAGATGTATAATCCTATTCACCCCGATCTGCACACACCCCAACACTGCTGTCCCAGCAGGAGCAGTGGAGTGGCGGAGGGGACCCCCAGTAGCCTCACAGGAGCCAAGTCAGTTTCTACGGCTTCCATAACAGAGGGTTTACTAGGATGCGAGCTGTTAAATGCACGGAGGACCAGGGCAGGACCTGGCTCCAGCCCTGTGGCCCAGAGGCAGGGACCTGATAAGCTAAGTATGCGATGCCACCAGTTTCTCTGTGGGGATTTCCCTCTGATGGTCAAGCTTTCCCATAACCCCTTCCAGCAGGCCTGACCCCTCACCCCTCACTTTGCTGGGCTATGCAAAGGAGCATCAGGGAAAGCTAAAGCAAAGGTTCTGGAGACTTCCAGAAACCTTGGGAAACGAAGTGGGCATGCCTAAAAGAAACAAGCACACAGGGAAAGGCAAGGGCCCGACACTCCAGAATTTGAGAAGAGAGAGGAAAAAGTGTTAACGGAGCCCCTTAGGGTTTGCTTGCTGGAACATACCCAGGAGCTAATTCACATTTTTTTTTTTAACTTGAGTTGCCTGCTTTCATAGATGTATTGAAACACCACATCTGCTGTACAGCCTCTCCTCCTGAAACACATCAAATTGACTCCATGTGCTACAGCACACAGCTGTTTATGGGGACCATAGCAAGAAGAGTCTGTATAGCCTTGTCTCCCCTTCAAGTCCTTTCTTATGCCCCCTGCTAGAGAACCTTTTCCAGATTCTAATCACTAGAGCTCTAGAAGCCTAGTGAACAGCTTTCACTGGTTACCCATGACCCTCCATGCTCAGCCACAGCTGTAGATTCAGCCTTGTGCGGGTGATATGCGCGCCCATTCCCGGGGAGTGGGGTACCCCCTCGTGTACTCATCACCACCAGCAGCCATGTGGCTTTGCCTCCTTCAGGAGCGCAGCAGAGCGGAAGGGTCCAGGGTACCAGCAAGGAAGAAAAATCTGGCCCTCTAGCAGCTGGACCAAAAGGCAATTAAAGTGGCCAGTCTCCATGGCAACCAGAAGGTGGAACCTGGGGCAATGCTGCAGCAGTTAAGTGCCCACACACCTGCACAAGCTCCTCTAGAGACTGGTGCACTCCCTTGAGCATCCATCTGTGATGTGACATCATGAACAGGACCATTTTAATCCCCCCAGGGGCTGTAGCCTTCTCTCCTGAGTTCTGGAGGTCTCCTGAAAGTAGGCTGTGTCTTAGCAGTTAGACTTCATGCTTGCTTGCCCTTCTTCAGCCCCCTAACGCTCCAGGCTCATGGTGATGAGCTATTTTGCTGTCTTACTCTAGTCTCAAGTCCCCACACCTCCCACTTACTACCTAGCAGTGGCCTTATGGTTTCTGTTGTTATTGTTTGTTTTGCTTAGGTTTTCTGAGTAAGAATGCCTGATGAGTTCTCCAGTTACCTCTGTGGTTCAAGGGTCACTGTCCCCACTTCTAAGGGTGTAGTTAATACCGGCACATTCCTGAGTCACAGAATGCTATAGGGGGTTGGGGGGGTGGCTAGGAGAAGGGCTGGTCTTTCTCCTGAAATCTTTGTTGGTTAGTTGCCTGGTTGGTTGGTTTGACAAAGAGCAGGGTATACCTTGCATCTTCAGCTGCAAACAGTGGACAATGTGTTGAGAAGCAGAAGACAATCTCTGGCCACCTTCCGTTCGCTCGTTAGCCCTGGAACCAATCAGGCATCTTCACCGAGACTCCCATTTCTCTCCAGGGAAACAAAGCTTGTCTAGATGGATTCTAAATGCCCCTTGATACTCCACTAATCCAAGACTTCTTAGAAAAGTCTGCTAGTCAGCTCTTTTCTCTTGCCCTCGTCCTGGCTAGGGCTGGATGGACTCTCCAGCTCTCTGCTCCTGGGTACAGGGCAATTGTTGTGGGCTGGAAACCACAAAAGGGGTGGGAGAGAGCCCACACGATTAGAAGACAATTATTTCAGTTGTTGGTGAAAGACAAGTCAGGACTAGGCTGAGGCTCAGAAGGTAGAGTTCTCGCCAGGTATCTCAAGCCCTGGCTTCGATCTCCAGCACCGTATAAAGCCCACCAGAGGTGAGGCACACCTCTGATTCCATCACTCAGGAGGTAGAAGAAGGGAGACAGGAGTTGTTCAAGGTCATCTTTGGCTACATAGCAAGTTCAAGGTCAACCTGGGCTACCCCAGACTTTGTCTCAAAAACAACAAAATGTTTGTGCATCCCCCTACTGAGCAACCTCAAATGGCAAGCACTGCCACAGGAAGCCACACCGACGAGGTCTGCCTCCCTGAACAGAGAGATGGCTTGGCAGCTCCAGTGCCCCCCAGCCCTGCCATCTCACCACCCTGATCCATGTGCAACCCCTTGACTTGCTGCTGGACCTGGCAGCTCCCCCTACTTTCTCACCACCAGCCCAGTGCCTTGCTCTCCTGTGGTCCCACGGCTTTGATTTCCTTCACCCCAAATAGCAATGCCATCATCGTACCAATGCCTCTGGGTGAACCAGGACAACCCGCTAACTGTAACCCCCTTTTGTACTTGGGGTCTCTGGGTACAAAGCACCCTTTGCCTCTATGTCTCCTGTAGCTTCCTCAGCTTAGCCCACAAGTCAACATCTGGATCGCAGGTGTCAGAGGGGAAGTGGACACACCCTTCCCTTCAGCCCACACTTTGAAGACACAGGCTCCACCCCAGGCTGCAGGTCACCTGCTCCCCCTCTCTGCACTGTGGCATCATGGACTCCATCCTGGGGAAGAGAAAGATCACCCAACTCAGCCGTGCTGTCCTCTTAACTGTTGAGTCTGTACCGTGAGACACAACTTGTACACTCTTCAAACTGAACCTAAACAGGAAGAGGAGGAGGAGGAGGGGCCAGGGAATAGCCAGCCCCGCCTCCACCATCCTTCCCGGTCACTCCACTACCCCTGCTGCAGATCTCTTATCTCGCATCTTTGATAACTTGGAACACAGCCAAGTGAATGTCAAAATAAAGAAGTTTTAAATAGAAACCCCAGAGGGTCTTCCATCTTTCCCACGGGGAGGGGCGGCCGTGCACAGTTTTAGAATGAATATTCATTTGAACACCCAAAACATCCAGGTTCAACACCAAAATCTACTCGCTCCCTCTCCTCTGCTGCTCAACCCCTCTTTGCTGAGTCAGCATTCACAACCAGGAGTTCCTGTTTCTTCGGAAAGGGGCTTTAACATGTTAGAGATAAGTTCTGGGTTGCAAAGAAAGAGACCCCAATTCCAGCTGAAGCGCCTGGACAAGGCAAACTTTACTACTGAGCAAAACTTCCTTACTCTGAAGATCGAATACACCTAGACGTGCTTTTAGTCTCTTATTCTCACTCAAATGGTGACTGTCTTTCCCCCATTCCCCGGTCCTCCAGGTCTGAAAAGAATTAGTGCACAGGAACCAAAGGAGGAAGGGGAAAGGATTACTGATCCAAGGGGGAAAGGGGTTACTGCTCTGGGCTGTTGCATTCCCAGAATACAGTGGGGCCTTTGTGTAAACAAGTATTTTATTGGGTGGAAGGGATATTAAAATTTTTGCAAAGTTTTACTTGGTGGGGGGGGTGGTAAAAGATGTGATTTCTTGCCCTAAACACCAGTTTTACAGTATGTACTGGTAGTCCTTACAGGTGTCCTGCCCGGGATGGTGAATTCACTGGGAGCAACGCCGCAGACTTCTGCCCCTGCTCAGCTTCCGGGCCTGCAATTTATGTACCTCTCTAGTCAACCTTTGTTTCTCGGAAGTGTTACACGCTCAGTCCTGTGTTGTGTGGGGAGGGAGAGAAGGGAGACAGTTGCCCAGAGACAGGAATGAGAGAGACGGAATGGAGGCTAAAGAGCGGAGAGCTAGCTCTGTATTCGAAAAGGAAAGGCAGGGATGAGGCTGGGGTGGTCTGCTTGGATTTAGTCCCAGCACCCGGGATGCAGAGGCAGACAGATCTCTGAGTTCAAAGGTAGCCTCATCTACAGACCAAGTTCCAGGACAGCCAGAGCTACGCAGACAGACAGAGCTGTCTTGAAAAACCAAAAAACAACAGCAACAAAAAAGGTCAGGGATGGAGTCAATGTGTCTGCAGTGTGTTACACAGGAGTATAAAAGAGTAGTTCTCCCCGTCAAGGCCGCGGCGGCCCTGGGGTGACCACAGCTGGGGGCAGGCACTCCTATGCTGGGCCCCGCCTCAGCCCTTGTCTAGCTCACCTGCAGTGTAGCTTTGCCCCAGGGAACAGCTGGCTTCTGCTCTGCTACCACGGTTCACTTCTGAGAACCAACCAGCCCGAGGCACATTTTTATGGCGCCTTACCCCCAGCACCCAGGTGCTCTGGAAGGCGGGACTGGCCAGGGGCTTGTGGTGAGGCAACCATCCATCTGGGCCGTTCTTAGCCTCCGGCCACTGCTCTGTCCAGACCCCAGTGGGAAGAAGGAAGGAGAAAACAGAAGCAATGGGCTGTATCCTGTTGGGAGCGCTGGGAGGGAACACGGGAAGCCACTGAGAATGGTAACCTATAGGCCCACGCTAGATTTCTGAGCCAGCTTAAAGAGACAGGAGGCAGAAAAGAGACCTGTCTGACCTCAGTGGACGGGACTGTTTATTAGGGGGAGATGACAGAGGGGAAAAGAAGACGCTTTCATAGGTGCAAACCTTCCAGACTCAGCAAAGGGAACCACCTGTCATAGCAAGCACCATTCTGGACAATGGAACCCCCACTGTCTGATCTCAGGTGTTTTTATTGATACAAAAGTTCCTCAGGCATTAAATCTCCATCCTCTCATCCAAAGGCCTCATAATGAAGGAAACCTGTGTTGCTTAGTCTCATCCCTCAATCCTTTAGCAGCCGAGCTATGTCACCTTTATGATGGGGGAACTCAAGGCCCAAGGGAAGTGTTCTCTCCTTGTTGCCTGAGACTGTGACAGAGGGACTACGAGAATTCCTTCAAAGCAACTTTGCTCTTCACACAGATCACAGTGAACCACAATGGCTCTGCCAGAGAGCTGTGAGCAGGTGCAGGTCGAGAGAAAGCAAACCTCTTAACCACAGATTTACATAATGCCAACACCTTCAGGTAATACAAACTGCCAAGGCTTAGGCAGCCCTTCCCCCCAACAATGTACAAAACAATTATTATAAACATAACCAAAAATAAACTTCTCCAAGAGGAAAGGAGCGTTTGCCAAAAGGAAAGGAGACACTTGGGGTTTACAAAGGAGGTCCGGGAAACGGGAAGTTAAATGCAGCTTCTGGGGCTACGTGCAAGCCTGAAGCTTCTCCCTGCTGGAGCTGTTTGTCCAGACAAGGCTGTTTTATCTTTAGAAACAGACTTGCTCCCATTATCAGGATGCGGGTGATGGTAGGAGACGGAGTTGGCCAATGGCAGTGCAGGGGGAGGGGCTGGAGTTTCAACATCAGGGCAGGGGTTTCAGCAAGCCTTAGGGGAATGGAGAGTTCCTTGGTCAGGGTCTGGCAGAGTTTGCTCAAGGTTTATTCCAACACTACAGAGTGTTCGTACTCTGCAGATCTGTGATGTATTGTTCAGGAAGCATTTTGATATTTTTAGAATAGACACATTTCCAGTGAATTGATTAAGGAGGATAGTTTCCCATCGACTCCTCTTTTGAGTAGCCCCGACCTCTTCCTGAAATATAAGCAATGAATATCCTGCCAGGGTCCTTGCCCCAACCAAGTGAGAAGTCACACCTCCTTCTGTAAGGCTCTGCCCCACAATCCTGGGTGTATTAGTTACCTTTACCAAAGATGAGCAGTTCCAGAGGGAGTCTTGGTCCAGGCTTCAGGGAAACATTGGCCAGCATGCTTCCTCTCAATCTTGTCACTCCCACACACCAACCACATCAAGGTGGGAGATGAAGAGCATCTCCCAGAGCCAAAATATGTGAGCTCCCATCTCCACAGCAGTGAGCACCAAGGCTGGGTCACCTTGAATGGCTGGGATCACCTTCCCCTCTGGGCACCAAACACAAGTACCTGAGCAGGTGGATCTCAGGCTCCAGCTCAGGTCCATTAGCACAAACCAAACCTGTGGCCGCTGCTGTCCACATAGGGGCAGCTCAGGGCTTTCGCCTTGGCCGAGTTCTTCGACCAACTGGGAATTGCACTCTTAGTCTAAAACTAACAAAGGAACACTCTCCTTGGAAGGATTGTCCTCTGAATCAAACAAACATTTTAAAACTAAACTCAAATTCCATCCCCAAACCCAAGGGTTCCCGGATGATAAAGAAGATCCAAACCTCTGGCTACTGAGAATTTCACCTTGACTCCGAATCTCTCTTCCCTTTCCCCTCTGTCCTACCCCTAAGAAGAATGAACGAATCCGGAACTGGTAACAGTAAATGGGGAAGAGTAAAAAATAAAGAATTTTTAAACTAGGTGCAAGTTGTAACATTAAACATGCCTGAGAAAAAGAAAATCTGAAGGCTGCTCACTCCAATAGGAAGTCTCCGGCTGGGGCTGGAGAGATGGGGCAGCGGTTAAGAGCACTGGCTGCTCTTGCAGAGGACCCAGGTTCAACGTTCAGCACCCACATGGTGGTTCACAGCTGTCTGTTAACTCCAGATCTGGGGGAGCCACTGGTCTCTTGTGGCCTCTTCGGGCACTGCACACACATGGTGCGAAGACATACATGAAGGAGCAAATACTCATACGCATAAAATAAATCTTTTTCAAAGACTTCTATAGAGGGGCCGGAGAGATGGCTCAGTGGGTAAGAACGCTTGCTGTGCTAACATGAGCACCTGAGTCAAACCCCCAGCACCTGTGTAAAGGTCAGATGTGTCTGAGCACATACCTGTAACCTTAGCACTGCGGCAGAGCAGGAGCAGCCGAGGTGGGGTAAGTAGAGCGGGGTGACCTACATCCTCTCTGACCTCTGTGTATATAGACACACGCACAGACACATACACAACCTACCACAGAGAGAGAGAGAGAGATTCTTATTAAGAAAGAATAGGGAATGATGGACAGAAATTAATTTTTCCATATTCTGTCATTTTGGTTTTTGATACAGGGTCTCCTGTAGCCCAGGTTGGCCCCAAGCTTATAGCTGGCCAGGGACAGTGATGCACACCTTTAATCCCAGAACTCAGGAGGCAGAGGCAGGTGGATCTCTGTGAGTTTGAGGCCAGCCTGGTCTGCAGAGTGAGTTCTAGGACAGCCAGCGCTACACAAAAAGACCGTCTCAAAAACAATCAAACAAATGAAAACAACCCTTGCAGCTGAACATAACTTTGACTTCCTGACCCCCTTACCTCTGCCCAAGTGCTAGGGTTACAGGCACATGTTGGGGAAGTTTATTTTTAGTTATGTTTAAAATGTTTTTATGAACTGTTGGGTGAGGGGCTGCCTAGGCTTTTGGCGTTTTGTATTGTCTGTAGCTGTTGGATTTATGTTGGGAGATGCTGATTGGTAATGATCTGCATGAACTATCAGTAGAACACCTGAGGAGTTCTGAGTCAATAAAAACACCCGAGCTGAGACGCTCACATTTCCACTGTCGAGGATGGCGCTGGCCATGGCAGTGGTTCCCTCTGCTGAGATCTGGCAGGGTTTGCACCTATGAACGTGCTTCCTTGCCTTCTCGGATGAGCCACCGCTGCAGGGTATACACACACCTTCATGTTCTGTGTTATTTTCTTTTGTCAGTTTACATTCCAGAAGATTTTTACAAGTAAACTTATACGAAAACATTCCTGAAAATTGGAAGTGTGTGCTGGATCATCTGACACAGACCCCTGTGGGAAAGTCTGTCTGGTGTGTGGAGTGAGCCGAGTGCAGCCAGGTGGGCGCATTAGTGGGGTCTGGAGAAGCTGCCGTCCTCCACTGCTCCTGGCTCTGGAGATGGGTCTTGGCTGATACAAAGACTCTCTGTTCCCTTTACACAGAAGAAAGAGACGATTTTCTCACCCACAAGGCCAAGAGCAGAGGCTAGGCTGAAGAAAACAGGCTCAGTCGCTCAGGTTCGCATCGTATAAATTCAAAAGTTTTTCTTTTGTGTGTGTGGTTGGCAAAAGAAAATCACACAGAATGTGCGTTTTGAACCATTTTGAATTGTATGTAGGATTCCATGCCATGGGCTTATTCACAGTATTGAATGGCCATCACCACTGTCCTTCCAAAGCTTCTTATGCGCCCTAAAACTCTGGAGCCATTCATGTTAGAATGACCTTTCTTAGGTCTACTTTTGTATTAAAACAAACCTTTAAGCTAGGTTCATTCTGACTGCACTGGCAGAAGAAAGGGGCTCTGTGAACCCCAAGGCAGGCAAGATGAGGGGTCATTATCTCCACTCCCTATGTGAAGTCTTTCTAAGATAAACCTGGCTTCGAGGACATTCTAAAGATTAAAAAATAATAATAATAATAAAAGTTTGGGAGATAGCTTTACAACCCACCACGAGGGACGGAGAGGGGAGACCTGAGCAGGAAGCGTGCTGAAGGTAAACAGGGAAGGAAATTAACAACGGAGAGGCTCAGACATGGATATGTACCGACAGAGAAGAGCCCAGAAGACACGCAGCCAGCTGGTAGGACAAGGCTCAGTCTGCCAGGCAGTGGTGGGATGTGGCTCCTTCCTCCTAGCCTGCGGGCACAGAGGTCCTGCCGGATAGATGACAGAGGCAGGCCAGGACGTAAGGGTCCCCAGACGAAAGCCATCCATCAGTATCCACGTACTCCTTCCTTTCCCACTGCCCCCACAGCCTTTTCTCCAGAAATTTCTGCCCCAGATTCCCTCCTTCTAGTTCCTAGACTGACAGAGTGCAAAGCTAAGCAAGCGGGTTCCGGCAAGGTCCTCTGCCGGAGCAGCAAGGGCTCCTGAGCCCTGAGCCATCTCTCCAGCCACGAGTTTATTTTCGTTTTGTTTGCAGATTTTGTGTCAATGCAAATGAGAACTGGACATGGCATCTCAGGAAACAATCGCACAGCATGATTATATTGACAGTTCATCTTTAAAAAAGACTGTACTTTTATTTATGTGTATATATGTGTATGAGGGTGCCAGGCCCCCTGGAGCTGCAGTTAAGACAGCTGTGAGACACCAGATGTGGTTGCTGGGAACTGAACTCCCGTCCTCCACAAGAGCAGAGAGCACTCTCAACCACTGAGCCATCTCTGACACCACCACAGCCAGCACCACTACTGACTGGCCTGTTCGCAGCAGGGGCTGTCCGACTGGGAGGGCTTAGTTTTGTTTAAAAGTTATAATCTTCTCAACTTTGAATATATTGCCCAGGAACTTGACCACTACCCACCTTGTGTTTGTGGGGAGATATGCAATTTTCTAGGCTTTTAACCTAAACACTTAAAAACAGAACCGCCACCAGGCCGCTCATCTACGGTAGATATTCGGTCGGTATTTAAGAAGCCCCATTCTCTGCAAGGAGGCTCATTTGCACTCTGGTTAGCCAAAAGCTCTTAATTTAAGATTTGCCAACTGCTGAAAATATATTTTCCTAAACTACAAGAATCAAATAGGAAATCGGTCAAGAAACACTTTGGTCTGACCTGAGGGTGGGTAACAGCGGGAGCCAGAACATGGATCAGGAGGCTTCTGCTCAACTACTTCCGGTTTGACAACATTTTGAGTACTGTTTTTCCCCTAGCGTGGGTGTCATTTCCTCAGGAACAGTCCATCTTGTTGAGACAGTCCTGAAGCGTGACAGGTAGGCTAGGCTGCCTGGCCCTCCAGCCCAGGGATCTGCCTCTCCTGCTTCCCCAGTGCTGGTCTAACACGCCTGCGCCAATACACACAGCTTTTTCTTACTATTTTTAAACGGGCGCTGCGGAGATTGAGCGCAGGTCATTGTGGTTCCAAGGCAAGCAGTCCTGAGATTGAAGTGTGTGTGTGTAGATCACAGATCAATATTGAACGTCTTCCTCAATGGCACTCCAGCTTTTTTAGAGTGGGTCTCTCACTCAACCTAGAACTTATAGATTCAGTTGGGCTGACTGTCAGTAAGTACCCG
This sequence comes from Cricetomys ansorgei, assembly GCA_026225945.1. NCBI lineage: Eukaryota > Metazoa > Chordata > Mammalia > Rodentia > Nesomyidae > Cricetomys > Cricetomys ansorgei. The sequence continues at coordinate 13,839,271 of JAMJFZ010004090.1, read as the reverse complement.
AAGAGGTCTCTACCTTCCCAAGAGCTGGATCTACAGATAATGTGCTGCCACGCAGGGTTTGTGTTTGTTTTGGATTTGCATATGAGTATACGTTAATGCATGTCCATGTCCAAGCAGACTGCAGACCTCGGAAGAGTGTCTCCCATTCCTGGGAGTGGAGGCGCAAGTCCTTTTCAGGGAGCCCACCATGTTATATGTATGCTGGGACCCAACCTCTGGGCAGCAAGCACTTCAATAAGCTGTCTCCCTAGCCTCTAAATTTGAATTTTAAACACAAACCAGCTCCCTGCTTCCAACACACAAGATGTTGGATAACCACCCACACGGAACACACCCCAGTCAGCACACCTCATGTTCGGACTCCGACTTCACTCTTCCCCTAGTCCAGGGTCGGTGCGGCGGGAACAAAGTGCTGCAGAAACCCTGCCCGGGAACCGCACCGCCTGCACGGCACCTCCTCCAGGGCGGCACCAGTAACTCCTGTTTCCGGCATCCTTCCGACTCTTCCCACCATTAATGACCAGTCATATGTTCATTTTTATAAACTCTTTATTTTGGAAATTTTACCCCAAATGTCAACTAGTAAAGATTAAGAAAATTTATTTGTATATTAACCAGACAATTGATTAGAGTAAGGCACATTCAACGTCAATACGGAAACAAAAGCAAAAAGCAGTCATGGTGACATGGGGAAGTCTGACGTCAACGCTATCAGAGCCATTAAATTGGTAAATACATAAAGGCAAAATTCGGTGTGGTTAAGAGATCTTGGTTAGATACAGAAAGTAAGAGAACTGGTAGAGATCATTTTGCTGCATCCTTCTTACATTCTCAGGCTGCGACTGTCTCTCATAGCTAACATCAGAGCTCACAACGCTTGCTACAAACCAAAGGCTGTGAGACACGGCTGTATCGGCCAGCACTGTCAGGCGGGCCATGCGCCGAGCGAGGGGCACTGAGCCTCACTACCCCAAGCCAGAGGGCTTCCGAAGGAAATATATTAAAATGATTTCAGTGATAACTCTCTAGACTTCTTTGCTGATCTCTGAAAGCTAACTAAAAAAAAACTAAATTTTACCTGAAAGGGAAAAACCCAAGTCCAAAGACAGTTTCTAACGCCCCTGTTTTGCTTCTAGACTCGGTATTACTCAAGGGATTCTCATTAAAAAATAAAAATTTAAAAAAAAGAAAAAAAATATATATATATATGCTGTTCTGTGGTGTTTTCTAGCATGTAGCCACAAATAATTTTCCTAAGTTAAGCAAATTATAACCAATAAAGAAAAGTAATCACACAAAAGGCTGAAAAACTGAAAAAGGAAAAACAGTGAACTAGAAGGCAGTACATTTAAAAATTATTATTATTATTATTTTTGCTTAAAAAGCACTCACATGAGCTGGCGGTGCGGCCCACTCCTCTAAGGCCCGAGGGTCACTAGTTAGGGCTACATAGAGACCCTGTATCAAACACAGGAAACTGTCATTTGTTCTGACCCCAACCTAATATGTACTATATATACTAATATACTGCTTATGTTCAGAATGATTTTTAAGAGGTCTGGGCATGTAGCTCAGTGGTAGGGCCCTTCCTTGAATGTCAGAACCCTGGGTTCAATCCCCAGTACTGAAAAAACAAAAATTAAGTAAAAAAAAAAAAGTTTTGAAATAGTGGATAGAAAACTGACTAGCTTCAGTTGATTGCACTTATGTGTAGAAGGGAAAGTATACTTTAACAAAGTGAAGTAAAAAACAAAATTTATGAATTTTAGAAAATTACTATAACCTAAATTTATGCTGACAGAAAATTATATAAAATTATATTCAACTGAATGAAAAAACAATTCCTTGTTTCATCTGTGATCTGAGCCACTGACACAGACTGTGTACAAATACTTTAGACTGGTTCCTCTATAGGCTGAGGTAGCACAGGTCGAAGGCCAACTTAGTAGTTCTGCAAGGCACCCTTGGTTTTATGTGATGTAATGCTAGTAGCTAAGAGCTGAAATTAAAGCTGGATATGATGTCATACACCTATAACCCCAGCACTCAGGAAACTGAGGCAGAAGAAATGAGTTCAAAGTCAACCTAGGCTACAGAGTGAGGGACCAGGCCAGCCAGGGCTATATGACAAGCCACTAGCACTCAAGTCAAACGTCTAGAAATACAGGGGGAAAAAATCAAATATAACATACATATTTTTCTTCGGTCCCTCTGAAACTAAAACTATGCTTAAACTTTGTGTTTAGGGTCTTTCCCCAAATCTATTGCGAGATTCTTTCAAAATCCCAAACACACATACTTGCCCTCGTATTCAGGAAGTACAGTGAAGGCTCTGGCCAGAGCCATCTGTGTTCTGTCTGTGGCAAACTTTTCCAGATCTCATCCCTCTCGTGTCCTTGTGATTCTTTTAACGATCAATAGAGATCTTCTTAGTGTTTCCTAAAATCCTTCCAAACTCAAGTTACTTAACTATATACATAATCTCATAGCAGCAGAGAAGCCAAAACTGAGTGCAAAATTCCAGAGCTATTCCCCTCCACGTGCTGGAAGGGACCTTTCGTGGGTCGAGACCATTTCACTAGAGTTTTACTTTCAGAGTTTATGTGCTGATCAACAGCCATTGGCCCCAGTCTAACAATCATGGGACATGACTTATCAATTGATATTGGCCATGATTTCTCTTCCCTATGTAGAAAATCCTCTTGCAAATCCCCCATATAAAGTTATGCCAGCTGCTGTGATAAATGATAAAGTCTCTTCTGAAACAGTACTCACTCTTGTCACAGACAATTATGGAGTTCCAGCCAGGAGAGGCAGAGATGAACAAAGGTGAGAGACCAGGCCTCTACACCCTACATGCTCATCTGTGGGTCTTTATCACCCTGAATGAGCCTCATTTCATCTCCCCACTCCTACGCGTTAACACTTTTGTTTCCTCCTATCAAAGTTTCTATGTTCTAGAATGTGCTTTAACTTTATCAATTGGTTTTCAAACTTCCTTCTCAGGGAAACTCTGTTCCACTGAAATCTTCACAGAGAACCCCAAATATCAGCAGCCAACAGCAAAGATGTCCTCACAAGAGGGAGGGCTGCTGGTAGGAACAGAGAAATGATACAGTCAGTTGGGATTTCATTTCCAGAAATTACTAATAATTTCTATATTGATTCCAATACTTGGGGACTTTTTTTTTAACACAGCTGTTTTTACCTCAGCTCATTAACGGAATAAAAGCGGACGCACACCGAGTTCTTAGGTAGGATCTGGAGGGTTGGATTCTAGTTTCCTGTTTCCATCTACTCAAAGTGCAAATCTGTGTAAAGCACAACCCCTACAACTGAATTGTTAAAGTGAATCTTAAAAATACTTAACACGTGGTAGAAGAGTTCCCTAAAATCACTCAAATCACAACTAGTCCGAGTCCAAACGCTGCCCGAGGAGCCCTTCAGAGACCCGCGGACTGCAGTCAGGCCGCGGTTCCTGCGGGAGTCAGATACTCCTGTGCGGTGATCCTGCTGATGTACGGAGAGTTAAAGGACCCCTCACGCTCAGTTAAACCTGATTTGCCTGAAAAGGCAAAGAACATCAGGCCGATTGCTAGCTTTATCGAAGTTTTGATTAGAAAGTTTGTACAAAAGTAAAAAGAAAGAGAGAAAAAAAAAAAAGCGAGCTTCTTTCCTAAAGTGAAGCCACGCGCCTTTCATCCGGGCGCTGGCCCGGGCCTCACAGCGGGCAGCCCCGCTCCTCCACGCTCGGGACCGGCTGCACCGGCAGCACCAGGTGGGAGATGCGGCTCCAGAGCCCGCTCAGCTGGTCCGCGTCCATGCGGCCCGAGCGGCCGGGCGCGGCGCCGGTGAACCTGGCCCAGAGGAAGTCCCGCACCTTCTCCTCCGTCTCCCGGGGGCCCACGCCGGCCTCCAGCGTCTGCTCCTCCAGCAGCACGGTCAGCACCAGGGCCACGTCTTTGAAGGCGGCGTTCTCGTGGTCGCAGTACTTGTAGAAGATGAGGGTGGAGCCCGCGGGGAGGGATTCGAAGTGGTGGACCACGGCGGCCTTGTGGCCGTTCTCGAACCCGTAGCTGAGCTCCACGTCCACCCACAGCTTGACCGTGTCGCTGTCCTGCAGGGCTCTTTCGGCCCCGTCTATGGAGACGGCGGTCACCTTCTGGGAGGAGGTGTAGGCGTCGGCCACGCGGCGGCTCAGGCACCGGAGGGTCTCCTCCGCCTCCCGGGCGGCCGTGAAGATGACGACGGCGGGCTCCGTGGGGTTCGAGGCGTTGAGGTGCTTCTGGAGGAACTTACGTCCTCGCTGCCACACGAAGGGGCTCTGACCTGGAAATTTATCCTTCAGTTGGCTAAACTGGGCCAGGAAGGCCTCCAGGGCTGGGTTCGGGGGCGCCTGCTGGGCCGGGGCCGGATAGTAGCTGCTGACCGAGCTCAGCGCCGCGACCACGACCAGGCAGCCGAGGACCACGGGACCTGGATGAGAGGGGGACAGAGAACGAGGGGAATGAGAGTCGGAGCAGAGCTGCTGGGAAACTGGGACCAAGCGCTAAGCTCCCTTTGCCCGGCTCTTCTATATTCCATGAAGGCTGTCGTGAATTCGGCCAACCTGGTCTGCACAGCGAGAAATAGTCTAACGGAAGTACCTTCTTCAATCTCTTGGCGCTCTCGAAGATACACGACCTATGTCAGAGTTGGCTATACACTTCGTTATAGTCAATGACGCTCCGGGAAGAGAGCCATGAGAACTTTTTTCCACTTTCCCAAAGTACACTCCAGAATCAGAACTTAAAAAAACGACCCAGGCGGGTGGCACGGCCTAAGGATCCCAGGACTGTGAGGTCTGAGCCACAGCGAGACTCAATACAAAGGGAAACGGACAGCTTAACCACGCACGCTGAGAAGCAGGTGACCTCTAAACGACGGTTTCTAGAGGCGGAGGCAGGAATACTGTCATGTGAGGCTGCCCTGGGCTAGGCTGCCCTGGGCTACGCGGAGAATCCCAGGCCAGTCAGGACTGCATGGCAAAGCCCCGCCTCAAAAAACATAACAAAAGGCAGTTTTAGTTTCTTGTTTTCTGCCTCTTTAGTTTCTTGTTTTCTGCCTCTTGGAGGGTAGCTCACCGGCAGGGTCCTTGCTGAGCATGCGGGAGGCCCGGATTCAGTCCCCCGACTGGGGTCAGCGGGGAGAAGCAGCAGCTTTTCTGACCCTGGGGATTTCTGTTTGTTAGCAAACTATCAGACGGTAGTTCTGCAGGAAAAACTTTATTGCTCTGTTTTATTCTATCTACTGAACATTTTAACACACACACACACACACACACACACACACACACACACACACACACACACACAGAGTTAAAGCTGCTTAAATAAAATAGCTTCCTAGGCATTTCCCCTGGGGACCTGTGAATGTAAATCAGCCGTAGCAAAGTCGGGTGAGTTCTCACCATAGCTCCAGAGACTCTTTTTATCAATCTTTCTCAGCATATCCTGTGCAACCTCTTCCTTTTCTTCCACTAGCTGCGTCTCTTCTTCATGACCCCGGGCCCCTAGGGTTAGAAGGAACAGTTTGTAGACAGTGCACGTCAGAGTGGGTAGTACTTTCCCTCCTGCCCAACTGCATGACAGGATGCCTTACTTTGCAAATTTTCCTTTTACGCAAACCAAAATTCTCTACTAGTTCATTTCACCATATTGGTTTTTTTTTTTCCCCACACAAACACTACATTCAAAACATGGTTTTATTTTTCTACCCACAGTGAGCATCTACGTGAAATGGTAATAGTGGATATGGTCCATCCAATCACATTTGTCATTTGTTCATTCATTCATTCATTTTCTCATTTAAAAACTATTCATAAAGTTGTTCCTATGTGCTGGATGCTAAAGAAATACACTGGAAGAAACGAGCTAAGTGCTTCTGTACAGACTATTCCGATGGGAATGCACGATACATTGAGAATCAGGGATCTGCAGTGGGACATGCATCCTCAGCTCACAGTCAAGGCCTTGAGGAACACCACGCCTCAGTACTGGAAGACGGACATTTCAGGCCACTCTTCCGAGACTTCTGAAAGTACTGGGCATGGTAGTGCAGCCCTATAATCCTGGATCTTGGTGAGGCAGGAGGATCACTGTGGTTTAAGGCCATGACATCCTATCTCAAAACAAGAGTAACAACAAAAACCAACCAAACATCTATGTGTGTGTGTGTGTGTGTGTGTGTGTGTGTTGATTTATACACACTCACCTGTTCATTTACGTAATACTTGGTGTTCAAAGGACAAAAAATATTGAAAGTTTTAAGTCAAATAGGCTCAAAAGAAATAAACATAAAAGAGTTTTTCTTAAGTTACTTTTGTCATATTACGTGAATATGAACAGTAAATAAAAACAGTATTTTAAAATGTAGTTGATTGGGCTGGAGAAATGGCTCAGCAGTTTAGAGCATTTGCTGCTCTTCCAGAGGACCAGGGTTCAATTTCCAGTACTACCCACTTGGTGACTGACAACCACTTGTAATTCCAGTTTCGGGGGATCAGACATCCTCTTCTGACCACTCTGCATACCAGGAATGCACCTGGTATACAGAAATACTTGCAGAAAAAACATCTGTACACATACAAGAAAGACTTTAAATGCAGCATGCGGGCCATCGGGATGGCTCAGCGGGGTAAAGGTGACCCGAGTTCAATTTCCAGGACCCACATGGTAGAAGAGCTGAGGTGATTCATGAAAGTTGTCCTTTGATCTCCACACGCGCACTGTGGAAACCTGCACACGCGCACACGCACACACGTGCACTGTGGAAACCTGCACACGCGCACACGCGCGCACACACACACACACACAGACAACACACACACACACATAACTGAAGAAAATTTAAATGCAGTCTGCGTGTAGGCAGCAAGTAAACATAGTGAGGTAGCGGAGGAGACTGGGAACCTCACTCCAGCACCCTACTGCTTTCAATGACTTCCATCGCATTCTCAATCAGGGCAACAGCGTTTGGGGGAGGGGGGTGCTCACCTGGCGCAGGCAGTCGCCTCCTCAGTGAGTCCTGGCTCTCTGGGCCTGCGCTGGAATGACCAGGACTCAGAGCATCAATGGAGTCTTCAGCGAGTGGCTCCTGAGCAGCTTCACATGTGTCGCCTGCCTCTCCTAGCAGGGCTGCGGAGCTGCCCCCAACGTGTGCATCTGCTGCTCCTCCCTGGCTGCTCTGAGAGCAGTTAGGATCCAGATCCGGGGCCTCTCCACGTGCGTGTTCCGAGGGAGGGTGATGCCCCTGCTCTGCATCCTGAGGACTCGGGCTGCTTTCATGCTGTGCTTCATCCAGCGGATGTTTCCCTAAAGTCGGCTCCTCTGGACTTTCTGATTTGCCACCTGTGACTGCATGCTCTTGGCTTTCGGCCCCTACCTCATGGTGGTCCTTCTTAAGATCCGACGCAGGATGTGGGGCCTGGGCTTCCTCAGTGTTACCTGGTGTGATTCTGGTGTCCTGGGCTTGAGGGTTTACTGGGGGATCACTTTCCAAATCCTTCTGAGAGTCTAGTGAGATAAAAATGTTTTAATTTAAACATTTCCCCATAGTTTTGTACTCTAACAAGATTGCATATTTTTTCCCCATAATTTACAAGGCATTTTTCCTAAACGTTAGTTCTCTTGGCTCCCACCAAGGGTGAAACAAGCTGTCTATGCTAATAAAACTAGTAGCTAATACTAATACGAAGCAAGTGTGAACGCTAAAGCAAACTTCTAGTTATACTAACCATATCCTCTTCAGCCAGGTGGCACACACCTACTGCTATCCCAGCACTGGGGAGGCTGATGCAAGAGGGTCATAGGTTCAAGGCTAGCTTGTGCTATGTACCTTTCTCACCTGTAGGCCTCCCTTGCTTTTGCCTTCCCTCAGATCATTTTACTGAAGTTCTAGACTCTCGTGATTTTAGCTAAAATACTAGGATATGCACATCTAAAAAGAGAAGGATTCTTTTTTTTAGAAAACATAATTGTAACACTTTTGCCATATTTTAAAATGGATAATTTCTTAATAACACCAGATACCTGACATTCCTATTTCCTAGCTGTTTCATGAACTTCATTTTGTTTCCTTCACAGTGGTGGGGAGCGACTCCAGGCCCTTTTCATGCTAGGCAGATGCTTTACCACTTAGCTACATCCTCTGCCAGGGCAGGCAACAGGTCAGCACATGTTGGTAACAGCTGAAGTTGAATGTTAAGTGTGACAGTTTGCCACTGTGCTTGTTAATCCTCTAGCTCAGAAAAGAAAGAAGACAGGAAGAAAGAAATATTCACCGCCCACGTTGGCGGTCTGAATCTGGGAGAGCAGGAGCTGATAGTGAGCGGGACTAACATCTCAACGCAGTGTCCCCAAACCCAACTCCCAACCCGGCTCTCCTGGCCTTAACCAATATACGCTTTGAGCAAAGTTCCCAGAAGTCTAAGCTGCACACAGTCATGAGGACAAGCTGCACACATGGCAAACATATGTTCTTCTTAGCGGGACATAAATCATAGCCACGGGTAAGGAATACTCTAAATCAAACTCACTCTTAACCACTACCCCTGGGATGAATACAAAAACATATTCCAAAAGCCAGTGTGTGTTTTTAGAGAAACCAAGATCACAAAACTCCTTCATATTGTCTCACTACAGTTAAGTCCATGGGGCTCATTATACTGTTGAACTTTTATAATTTAAAAACTTCCGTAATAAAAAAAATTTAAAGTAGGGTCAGCAAGAGGGCTCCGCAGATAAAAAGTTCTTGCTGCCAAGCTGACAACTGAAGTTTGATCCCTGAGAAAGAGAAGGAGAGAACCAACTCCTGCAAGTTGTCCTCTGGCCTTCATAGTCCCCCTTCCTACCCCCCCTCTCTCTGGCCCTCTCTCTCTCTCTCTCTCACACACACACACAAATAAAATGTAAAAACAAAAATTGATGTCCTCTTTCTCTTCTGAAAAAGCTATTTCAAATTTGCCTATTCTATAACACACACACACACACACACACACCTAGAAGCAGGATGAAGACTTTGCTTTCCATTTTATGAAAGTTTCCTTCTAAATCACAGGTTGTTTTCAGCTAATAAATAAAACTCTGAAGATGAGTCTACCGTCATTTTAAAAGATGAGCAGTGTTTTGCTAAAATGACCACCCTCTACTACTGGTATCTAAAACATGCATCTTTCTTATATTGTAATTAGATTTGATGTTGTGTAAAAATCAGTAAGTATGAAAAAGGTAAGAATAATAACTAACCCACTGAATTATAATTTTTTTCCTTGAGGTTTTGGTCACTGGAAGCACTCTGTAACACAACCTGTTTCCTCCAGCACAGGCTTCAGTGCTGGGAGGACGAGTCTTACCTTCCACAGGATCCCTGCAGCCGCTGTCAGTCATGTTTGCGTCCTGGCTTTTCAGAGTTTGGGACATCTTTTTATTTAGTGTCTGGATTTTGTTGTGGAGACACCTTGTTTGCTTCTTGTCCCAAGTTCCAACAGACTCATGCTTCTCATGGAAGCAGGAGGCAAGGGATATAAAGTGGCTGAAACAAAATGAAAAATAAACAATTAAAGGACTTCTTATGCTAATTCAAGGGCAAATAGCAAGGTCAGCTCTTTGAAGAAGACCTCTTTAGTCTTGCGTTATTTCTTAAACCCTTAAGGAAAGCTGCTTTCTGGCTTTCAGCAGCATCCTATCCCAACCCCAGACCACAGAAAGAACAAACTCTCCAGACCATGACTCTTGTTCAGATGCCACCATTTTCTAAAACATCCCAGTATACTTACAAGGGTGTAAAATGTAATTACGACCAAATGACCAGAAACTTAAAGGGAATACTTTGAACTGAGATACAAGATCCTTCTAAAAACAGACGTGAGAGGCAGTCACCGTGAGTTTCTCACGCTGTCGATTTCTGCCCCGCTATTCTCTCACACCATCAAGTGTTCACTTAAAAACGAGTAACTGCCCAGGTGCTCCTGCAAGCTAGAAGCCGCCTGCAGATGCAGATGCAGCACATCTGGAAGCTTAGGGAGACACAAAACCATTCATATCATGTCCTTGTGGCAAGAGAAGACAAGTACAAGCTCTACTGGAAAGGAGCAGATGCTTTTACCTGCCGAACTGTCTTGCTCCTCGTAATTTTTCAACATGGTTTTCAGACAATACATGGGGTTTTACTTTACACTGGGCTCTATGATAGACAGTAGAGGTTAGAACATTTAAGTTGTAGTATATGAGAGTTCTGTGGGGGAAAAATGCAAGGAACGCTAGCTCCGATACGCCTCTCAAATTAGGCTGTCAAAAAAGTGTAACATTTTACAGAGCTGTGTTTTGTGCTTAGTCCTTGACCTCATTTAACAGCTAATGAAGGTTAAGAAACTTACTGAACAAACTGTACTCAGCAGTCAGACTTAACCTTACAATGACGTGATTTTTATGGCGTCTTCTGGCACGCGGGTGTGCATGCTGATAGAACACTCACAAAATAAACCTTTGAATAAATAAAATGAATTATGTGTTCTATATACTCTAGACTAGGCACATGATTTAAGTCTACAGTGACAGAAAAACAAGTTAGTGGTTGCTAGAGGAGGAGCATGGACTAGAAAACAGCCCAAGGAAAAGTGGGTGATTGACACGCTGTTTGTCATCAGACGACGGAGTGAAGAGCGGCACAAAGGGCCCGCCACAGCAATCCCCAAAGGCGCAGCACACACCTCTCCCATCCCAAGTGCTCGGCAGCCCGGCAGCTGCCCTCGGCCTTTGTGAGCCCTCACCTCTGTACAGAGTAGAAACAGCATTCCTCAAAAAAACAAGTGGGACAAACATGTTTTTCACCGCAACTCAGAGTCACATGGCCTGGTATCTGCAGAGACCTGGAGGCCACTGTTCCAGACTCAGGCAAATCTTTTGAGCAGTGACTAGTCCACACCAGGAAGTGATTTCATTTGGAACTCACGAAGTGCAGCAACAGCTGGGAACAGTGGCCTGGGCCTGCAATCCCGGCACCTGGGAGGCAGGGGCGGGAGGACCATGAGTTTGAGGTCATCCTGGGATGCGTGGCAAGTTCCACACCAGCCTGAGCTAAATGAAGAGACCTTAGGAGAATGAAAAGCCATGCCGCGTTGTGATTAAAAAATGTGTCACTGGAGACTTTCTGTAACCAGAAAAAATAACCCTCAGCTGTCCAAAAAAAGGTATTTGATGGTATCTTTCCCACAAAGCACAGGAATGCGTCTCAAATGACACTAACACATTTATGAATCTCTTCTAAGTTCAATTGTGAGGTGTTGGTTTCCAGTGATTCATTTTTCTACTTAGATAAAACTTAGCCTAATTTTCTCAGGATCATGTCCACTTTAACCCTAACCCTGGAACCCCGAAATCTGCAGCAAAGCTTGATCATTCTGTTTTATCTTCTTGAGGGGTTAGAACTGGTTAAAGTTTTAAGATTTACTCTCTATCCATGGAGATTACACTAAATGGTAGCTTACATTTTTTTCCCCTGGCAATTGTGGCAAAATGCTAATGTCTTTTAGATCGGGGTGCACACAGGGCATACTCGTTATGTCCAGCAGTTCTGGCTGTGTTTAAGGTAATTAGTAACTTTTTAAAAAAATGAATAATGGGTAAGGGAGATGTTCATGAGTTCAAATTCCCAAGGTTGAGTGGCAGAGATAGGTAGATCCCAGAAGTCTGCTGGTCAGCCGGATTAGCCAAAATGGTAGGGATAAAGTGAAGCTGATCGAGAACTACTGATGGCATTCATGTATGCATGCGTGGGTGCAAACATGCACAAACTTGCGTGCACGCACTACATACCCCACACACAAGGAAAAAAAGAAAAAAGGAACAAGATATATTTGCCTCTGCACAAAAGGCACCCGTAAGAGCCTAATGACCACTAGACGTGTTTATGTAATAAACTTCTACCCCAGAAGCTTCAACCACGGCCATCTACGCATTGAATAACAAGAAGCTGTTAAGGCAGGCCAAGGGGAAAGCTGACTGTTGAAGAATCAGGGCTGGCAGGGCGGCAGCATCTAGCTCATCCTTCACTCAGTCCTGGAGTCTCGGGTGTGGCCAAAGGGTCCCGTGGAAAAAAAGGAAAGATGGATTTGGAGAAGACGGGAACAGAAGGGAAGGGCCAGGTATCGGGAAACAAAGAAGAGGAGATGGGAATAAAGTTCAGCATAAACTAAGCCCATCAGTCCCTCCCGGACAGACGTTCAGACACGAATGGCGTCGTAACAAACGCACAGCAGTAGGGACTGGTAAAAAGGCACTTAAAATGTTTAAACATTCCTTTTTAGTAAATCATGCCATTTTAGGCTCTCAGAACAAAGAAAACAGGATCTTGGACACAAAATAATTGGCCACCTGCTCTAGCATCAAAGAGCACAGCATACCGAACAACCGTGGTCGTTGATATTTATTGCTGATTTTGATTGTCAGTAAGAGTGTCTTCTTGGTGCCAGGCAGCCACAGACATTATGCATTAACTCACTTAACCCTTGCAATGTTGCATAGAGTAGAAACTATCTTAATAGTCTTAGTATTTTCCAAAACAGGACGCAGGCTAAGAACCTTACACAAGAACACACAAGCACAGACACAGTCAGATCTGAAGTCAGGTAGTCTGCCTATGGCCCACAAAAGGCTTAAACACTGCTACGGTCCCTGACCCTGGTAGTTAGGTTACTGGGACTTTAGTATATACAGCCTAAGTGAATCTGTAGATTCTTCAACACTCCCTTACCCTCAAGACAAGGTAGCTGGCTGCCTCGTAGCTCGCTATATATGTAGACCAGGCTTGCCTTGAATGCATAGAAATCTGCCTGCCTCTGCCTCCCAAGTGCTGGGATTAAAGGTCCATGATATCATACCCAGCTCAGATCCATAACATTTTCCAAAATGGTTATCTCAATGTTTGTAGAAAGTCTCTGGTAACACCAATTTATTTCAAATTCATGTCTATCAGTTAAGATACAAAAGATCTTTGTATCTGCTTTGGATCGTTTGTTCCTCCAGGCCTCTCAGCTGTCATACCTGAGGCTACGTGATTCACAACTCCTGCTGACTCCAGCGCACATGCACGCACGCACGTCCCAAGATCAATCTCGTCCACCCATCTAACTGGCTCTCATTCTAAAACAGTTTTGCCCCTTTCTCTAGTTCTAGTTTCTGCCTCATTGTCCTGAACATTTTGTGTCACATGATTGGTGAAACAGTATGAAGCAGGCACTACCAGTGCCTCACACATGAAGTAGTAAAATGCCCAAGGCCATTTAATAGTGTGAATATAGATAGAATATAAACCCAGAAGCTGAACAGCTTATTTTTAAAAGCAGTTTTCACTGGGCGTGGTGGTACATGCCTGTAATCCCAGCACGAGGGAGGCAGAGGCAGGCGGATCTCTGAGTTTGAGGTCAGACTTGGTCTCAAAAAACAAACTTATTCAAGCTGGGGCCCCCAAAACTCATGGAAGCTCAAGGATAGACAGGGAGACCAGACTTGAAAGGGGAGGGTCACCTCACTTTTTCAGACAGCTGCGATGTGCAGCTGTCATGTTCTTCAGATGTCACAGCGTTAGATTTGCTTATTCGCTTGGCTGGCTCCCTTTCTCTGTAACCTCAGTCAACCACAACCCGTAAGAGCAGTCCCTCCGGTCAATGTAATTTTTCTCTTGCAGTCTACTCCAATGCTCCTATTCCCAAATCTGCCAGGAAATACCAGGAAGCTATGATGGTCATGTAAAAAACGTTACTGTTGTGTATTTTTATCAACTCTCCCACACTATGAAAAGACTAGCACACACGATTAAACAGAGTATCAGATCATTTTGATTTTAATCATTAGAATTTAATCAAAGTAATCATCTTAATAAAATCCATTATTCATATTTACTATAAAGCATTCTACAGTATTTTAAAAAGTACTCCAAAGACCTAAGCTACAAAAGGCTTCCAAAATCTCCCTCTCTCAGCTTTTGCTCTTCCACATGATGCTGAGTTCTGGCGATTACATACAGGGCCGATAGGTCGCACATGAAGGTGGAGAACCTAACACTGAAGTGACTACTTCTTCAGTCCTCTCTCTGGCCATCTGGTCATACTCCTGTAGTTTACAATGCCATCACAGAACTGCTGGCTGAAGAGGGCAGAACCGTTCTCATGAATTGCTCAATGGTACCTCACGAGAGGTCACCAGGCACCCAATCCTTTTAAGCCAATTATGTACTATGAATCCGTACTGATGCGGGTTTCAATGTATGGTCCACGGACTACCCACACAGTATTTGATAGACTAAGAAATTTGTATTTTTAAAAAGTATTCTCAATTACAGCTTGTTTTGAGAACTCAGTGGTATAAATAAATTCTGTTGATACTAATAGTTATTTTTTTTAATTTGCTAATGCCTAAATTTCATAGACACACATTATTAACGTATGTCCTTGGGGCACGGGCATTCTTAGTAACTAAAAAAAGGAAGAGGCAGTAATATCGCCTCTACAAAGCGTGTCCTGGGAAGAGCTTTATGATGAACACTGAGTACCTCATTGCAAGTTTATGACTGACTAGTCTCCACTCAGTCTAGCAGTCCAGTCTAGTATCAGCGTACCAGGAGAGTCTCCACCATGATGGACATCAGACAGACACAGGAGTGGCTCACTAGAATACATTCTTTAGAGACAGACAGAGCCTGATTTCACACATGTGGAAAGCAGGGTTTGTTGCATATTAACAGCTATTCATCCCCCTTTCTCTCTTAAAAGATCAGTTTCATCAGCAAAGGCAGCATGCCACATCGGGGCAAGGCCAATCTTCTTGGCCAAAATTTTCTCAGACTAGCGTGTGAACCTGTACCTGCTAATGAGATGTTTTGTTTTGTTTTGTTTTTTTAAAAAATCTGCCGAGACATTTCAGAAAGATTTTATTTCCAAATTCAGACTTGTAAGAAAGCCATGTGCCCCTGTTTCCAGTGTTTGGCTGTGATTGAAATATGATTCAAACAAACCATATTGAGCTCATTGGAGAAACAATCATGAGAACGAAAAGCAATCATAAAGACCCCAGGGGAGGAAAGAAAAGAACCTGTCCTTGACAACATGTCTGCTGCTACACAAGCAATGGTCACCTAGAATCTTAAGTGAGATTTAAAAGTTGTCCAGTGGCTTCTCAGATGTTAACTCCAAATCTGATTCCATGATTTCCACTGGCCCAGAATGTGGCCAATGTCCAGCAACACATTCTTATGTCTTAAGACAAAAGCATCCACTGGACTGTTCTTAAATTATACGGAAGGAAACTTTATCATGTGCTATAAATTTCATAGCATAGGTTATTTTCCCATTTCCGTGGGAGGATAATACGTTAAGTCACACGACAGGACAGTCTTTGGTTATGTTGACAAGTAACTGTAAACTGGTAGCATTTTCAGCCAAGTGTTTTTGTAATTTATGTAGGTGTTGCCAAGTAGAATGCGACAGGACCAGTTAGTTATCAACACTGTGACACACTGAGGATAAAAGTGTCAATGAAGAATGGTTATATATAAAAAAATTTTCATATATACATACACAATCTCTTATTACTGATCAATATGTAAGAGGAGAAATTTAAAACAATGTAGTGTATTAAAAGTTATTAGAATAATCTAGATTCCAGCTACAAGAATGTGTTCTCATAAAAGTTACTGTTAGAAAACAGTTAATGAGGCATACAGCATGGGGCCTCCCCTCCAGGACCACATTATCTTGTCAGTACTTAGGCTGTGGTAATTTTCAGAAGGGCAGACTAGTTCTACAGCATTTATAGGGACTCTAGGAAAGCATGGCTGCAATATCGACTACATTTGCGCTAAAAATATGCATAGACTAAAGCAGCAGACCCACCCACTTAGACAGTTCACAAAGCAGTGACAGTCGGATTCAGATTTAAAGGGGGGGTGCCTCGGGTTTAATTCAGCAGAAGAGCGCTTGCCTAGCATGCACAAGGTCACCCAGATTCAATCCCCAGCACCTTAAAAAATATAAGAAAGAAAAAGAGAAAGAAAACAGAAACAAGTTATTACTCATCTTCCCTAGGCTATGAACTCAAAGCCCTGGAGTCTCCATGATTTGTTACACGAGTCATTTGCTTTGGCCCAGTTTTTTGTTTAAGGTTTTGTCTGTTCTGGTCAAGATTAATTGTAACGCAGGATTAAAACCAGCGACTCTGGAGTCGTGTATCTTCTTTCTAACCAGTGGAGGACCCAGAAGAAATGGATGGCAAGCTTTTTCAAAGGTCCACCTGGTGAGATTTTGAGGTGCCCACTCAAGTGGGAAAGACCAAGGCAAAACAAGGCTTCTATTAGCAGGATTGTCGGGGTAACATTCAGGGCAATAATCAGCTCTGTTAATACGATCTAAGAACACTTGGTAACACTCATTTTCAACAAGTTCAGTTTGGTATAGCCAATGCCCTAATTCTAAGCTAGGGAACCACTGCTGCCCACAATCGGGGCAGTGTGAATTATCGGAGAACATTTGGGCTGAGAGAGACAACACAAAGCAATGTAACACCAAAGGCAACAATGACAGAGAGAAAGGCAGTAAGCAGTAACCAGTCCCGTTACACGTTTCCTTTAGCAGCTTCTCAGTTCAACAACACCTGAGTGTTAAATCTGGCTTGAAACTCAGTGCTGTTCTTCAAGATCTTGTTGTCTATTTTCCACTCAATTACAACTCAGTCTCTGTACTCAGGGACCAGTCCAGTCTAGAATATTATCAGTCACTTACTAGCAACACAGATCACAGAACAGCTCCTTCAAATCACAGGAAAGCCAGACCTCTAGTCTGAGCTGCTTATTTTTTCTTGTGCAGTACGAGCTGGCAATGGAATCACAGAAGTGTTCTGCTTTGCTGATGAGATTATTGTGCTTGGTGAGACAGAGGCGCCGACTGATTCAGTGAGTCTTCTGTTGGTGCAGGCTCTCTTGCCGATGGCACTTTATGGCAACGCAGCAGGTCAGGAAAACCTGGTGGAGTCCTCGAGCAGATCCAATGAAGTCAGTCTTGACAGGACCTTTATCTGGACCCAGTCACAGAGCAGTGGCTGATGTGAGTTTGCTGGATGGTCTGGGAATTCGTCAGACACCTGTAAATGATAAAACTTCAGACGACTCATATGGGCTTTGCAGTTGCTCACAGCATTAGAAACATGCATTTGAGAATTATTTGCATCAGTCAAGGTGGGTGATGGTCTCATAGGTATCCCCACAACTTAATTCAGACTCAAACCAACACAGCCTATTTGGGAGTTACTCTTCTGGGCACTAGGATGGGTTTTGACTCAATTACAATTCATACAAGGATTGGTGTGATCTACTTTCTTAGGACGGACTACATTTCTTTTTCTTCTACTTTTGCGTTTTGAGAATAAAAGATCTGTATATCAATCACTTCTGTGAAACTGGTACCATATAGCATCCCCATAACATGTGGGTGGGTACCAGTAACTACCAGTCTTTACAACATAGGCGTCAATCTAACTAGGAAAAATCGTAACTTTTAGACAATAAATATTAAGAGGCTAACCATAAGTTAAAACTCTTTTGAAAGCTGAAAAGGATCAATGGGCTAAGTCTCGCTGTGTCTTTCTGTACACAGGCTGACAGTCGGCTGAGATGACACACAGAGCAGGGCCACCAGCATGACCCGGAACGCAGCACACAAGGCAGTGGTGATCAGGAAGACGGGTGCGTGGGAAGAGCCAAGTTTATCAAATCGCCGTGTGTGCCCTGCCAGCCTACAGAAGTTTTTATAAAGCCCAAGGCTCAATCATGTGAGAACAGGAACATTGGAAACAATGTAACTGGGCCTCGAGAGCAGGAGGCACTACAGCCTTGGCCCTAACCAGCCAAGCAGTTCTCCTGGATCTCACAATGGCCAAGTGAAAGGTAAACAAGCCCCTGACAATATAAAAGCAGGGCTACATCTTGACAGGAGATGAGAGCATATGTGTATGTATACATGTATGTAATATATACGTGCTTTCTTGAGGTCAGGTACTGTGTACTGGGTACTGGGCTACTGATTCAGCTCCTTAGTTTCTGGAAATATTTTTAAGGAAATATTTGGAAGTGACACCAGGAAAAATAGATTTCATTGATCTGTTGACAACAGTTCTCAAAACAAAAATCTCAGTTGCTGGGTTAAGTCTTGGATGTCTAATTATGATATAGATAAAATAAACAAACCTTCCATAATCTTAAAATTTATTAAACACAAAGAAATGACAGTGTAGTAATGTAAGTCTGACATTTAAAAGACAAGTGAACTTTCCTTCATCCCTCCAACTTCATTGTCAAATAGGCTATACCTCAAATATCTATGAACAAAAAGAACACTGTGTGAGAATCAACAGGGGGCTCCAGATCTCCAGCCACCACCTAGCACCTGTCTCTTTGTTCATTCTTTATAATTACAATTATAGATTAGGAGGAATGAAAAGGGAGCCAAGAAATGCTCACAGAAAGACCCAACTCCAACACCGACAACTTCTGCTTGAGAGCCTCAGGACCAATCATTCCATTCAAGAGGATCACAAGAATCTCAGGCCTTCCTTGTTAATACGCCATCCCTTTGGACTTTTATCTTTGAATAGCTGAAAGGGCATAGGGAAAATACCGGTTTTATTTATTTTCCCCCAAAACTATATACATCTTTGTTGGATTTGGGGTTTTTTGTTAAGTGGCTGCTGCTGTTTTTGTCTCCAAAGCATAAACAGCCTGAAAGCAGGGATTCTTGTACTTTTGATCCTTACAAGGATTTTATCCCCTATCACAAGTATCTCTTTAAGATCTCTCTGTTTTATTTGTTTTGTGTTTACACGGGTGCAGACAAGCCACATCCACACGTACAGGTCAGAAGACGAGGTGTGAATCCCGAGTAGGTTGTCAGGCTTGGTGACAAGTGCCTTTGCTCCCTGAGCCATCTTACCAGTCCTAAGTGAAAATAAAGGACAGCCTGAATCCTTATACGCTAATGATACACGTGTACATTAAAATAACCACTTTGGAAATCAATTTGACAATACACAATAAGCTAAAGAAAACTATTTTCTGTAACCTCACAGACTCTTTAGTAATATACTCATGAGAAACTCTAAGAAATGCTTTCAAAGGCATAATAAAACCTCCATGGTAGTCCAGTTAACAGTAAACTGAAGGCTAAATGTCCATGAATAAGATCGGATGAATAAACTGAGGTACTGCCACAGAATGGAACATGACACAGATGAAATCTAACCCTAACCCTGAGTTTAAAAAAAGTACAAGAAAAAATATGTATGAATACACACATTCTTATATAAACTTTCCACTTATTTGCGGAGTTTCAAACACATATAAAACTATTTGTCTAAAAATAAACATGCAATACAGATAAACAGAAAGCTAAGCAAAGGGGTAACTGTTACCTTTGATAGCAGAGGAAAGAGAACGGGATCTGGGAAAGCATACAAATAATTTCAAAGATAACCTCTTCTCCATCACCCCCACCCTGGGAGTTGAATCCAGGGCCCTGTATGTGCTAAGCAAGCACCTGACCGCATAGCCCAACTTTTTCTTCTTTTAACTAGGTGGGGAATGAAAATGTTCTCCCTATCACGAATTCTAAGAGGCTTACAGTACCTCTATTCATTATTTTATAACTTCAAGTAGCCGAAATAGCAGTAAGATACCGAAAACAGGCAAATCCAAACTCTCAGCAAGGACAAGAAGTGACCCTGCTCAGACACAGATGCAGCGGAGCTGTCACCAGTCACTGCTGTGCCTGTAATCCCTGTCATCAAAGGCAGAGGCAGGGGGATCTCAAGTGTCGGGCCAGCCTAGGTGCACAGAGAGTTCCTGCTTCAAACGGGCAAAAAGGGGGCTACAGAGAGCATCGCTGCTTCTCTTACAAAATTCTAAGCACAGTGCCTTCACAGAAACACGATGAAGCACTATCTTGGCATACTATGTGCAAGAGTGTGTGTAAAGGCGACTGCTCTTACAGAAACATGATAAAGGAAGCACTATCTTGGCATACTCTGTGTGAGTGTGTATGAGGGCGATGCTTTCTCATATGGTACCTTTGCACAAATCAGAAACACCCTTCCTCCAGACAAGATGGAGTCCAGAGAACCTCACCTGGCCAGGTGGTCACACATTCACAGTGATGCTTTCCTTTCCTCAAAGCGCACACTTCTGGACTCCCAAAGGGAATCTAATGAGGTTTAGATTTAGAACCTGTAGCCATTAGTAGCTCCTGCCGATCTTACAATTTCCTCCTCTTCGGGTCTTTCTGGAAAGATATCCAATAGTCGTCGTTCTTGTTGTATTTTCCTATTTCACTTGCCGTAAGTTAACGATATTCAAAGTGCCTATAATATTTATAAGTTGAAAGGATCTGGATATCCTGAACTTGCTTCCTACTCCAACCCCGTTAGCTTCGTTAGCTTAAGTAAAAAGCAGTTAATTTAGGTATAAACATCATGCTGTAAATACCCTGATCACTATCATAGCCTACAGATGGTTAAATGTAATTGTTCAAGGGAAAACTGCCAAGTGAGGCCCAATGTCAATTACTACACATACAGAGAATAATAATAATCTGTAGAGAAAACAATGTCCCACGTATCATGAATCCAGACAGGAATCAGTGTTACAGATAAAGGCTTACTGACTTCTAAATAGATTATAAAGAAAAAGTCACCCAGAGATCACAGGACATTTAGTAAGGTGTACAGACGAAGCCACATCTCCAAACCAACTGATCAAACACAGTGAGCCAAAACCCAAGCTTAAAGCGCTTCTACATAACCTGAGTGCTGTACAAAACACTGGTCTGCTTTTCTGTGTACGAGAACATGGGCACTTGGGAGGCAGGAGCTCTAGGACTGCAAGCTCCAGCCAATCACAGGTGAACAGGGATGCCCTCCCCAACAAGAAACTGAATTCTATGTAAATCCACTGAAATGTGTACATCAACTAACAGCAAGAGCTTTACATGCATTAAATAATTTATTCTGATCCTGTTTCATTTTCCTTAGTAAATGTTAGTTAAAAAAAAATAAAACCTCAAATGACGTTTTTTAAGATACACTTTTTAAATTTTATGTGTATGGGTGTTTCCTTCCATGTATCTATGTGTATCACATGTCCTCCTGGTGCCCAGAGGCCAGAAGAGGATCTCAGACTCCCTGGCACTGGTTACAAACATTTGTGAACTACCTGCACCTGGGTGCAGAGACGCAAACCTGGGTCCTCTAGCAGCGCAGCCAGTGTTCTTAACCACTCACCGATCTCTCCAGCACCACACCCCCAATCTGTTTTTTCATGTTTTAAGACATGATCTCACACAGCCCAGGCTGGCCTGAAATTCAATATAACCTGGACCTTCTCATCTTCCTATCTTGGCCTTCAGGAATGGTGGGATAGACCACGTCTACTATGCCTGGTTTCATATGGTACTAGGGATAGAAGCCATAGCCTGTTCATGCTAGGTGAGCTACACTTCTAACACCAAACCTGCCTTATGTGCTTGCTTGTCTGTTTTTGAGACAGGGTTTCACTGTGTAGCCTGACTGACCTAGAGCTCCCCATTTAGACCAGGCTGGCCTAGAATTAGAGATCTGCCTGCCCCTGCCTCCCAAGCACTGAGATTAAAGATGTGTGTCACCATGCCCTAGTCCAAACCTGCTGTTGATACTACTGATCTGTGTATCACGTATGAATTTAAAAAATAAATTACTGGGGGGCTGAGAGACAGATCAGTGCTTAAGAGTACTTGCTGCTCTTGCAGGACCTAGGTTACATTCCCAGAACCCACATGGTGGCTCATAACCACCCAGAGCTCCAGTTCTAGTGAACCTGATGACCTGTGACCTCCAGAGGCACAAGCATGAATGTAGTGCAGACATACAGGCAAAACACATCCAAGTAAAATAAAATGAAATGAATAGTAAAAAAGGTAAATGCTTTGGTTTATCTGCAATTATCATTTTAGATACTTTTCCCCCTGGGGAATTAATTCTAAGGTTAGTCAATAGCCACGAGTGTGTATCTTTGGTCTAACAATTTCATGAAGTAAAACGATGAGAGCTTCACGTTCCACATCTAGTTCTGAATTTAGATGGGATGGTAAGTATTTATAATCTTCACTACTGAGCACACACAAGAGTGGACAACCGAGAAACATGCCAGGGTAGCAAACAGCTGCAAATGTTCTCACTCCAAGAACTGACAGACAAAACAGGTGTGGGCACGCCCAGGTCCGAGTGTGCATGAATGCGCACGTGCACACAGCTAGCATACTTATGAAGGGCGGGGGAACACGCAGAAAGAACTATTTTAGACCGCTATTGGCAGTTACTTCCAACTCTGCCTTGCCTGATTAAACTCCATGGTTCAAATTCTATCTACACTTTCAGTTTAAAACTCCAACAGCCAAAACCTTTAAAGCTCACGTGCAGTTTCTTGACCTGGCGCTGAGCTTGTTTATTTCTGTATGTGCACTAGGTAGGTGTATCTGAGTATCTATTACTGCAACAGCCTATCATCTTCAGTGACTGGTAACAAGTGTTTAAACAGTGTTTAGTTTAAAACAAAAGGTGGCAAGAAAGGGGAGTTAAAACTGGGGTTGTGGGGGGATGGGGGTGTGGTTTGAGGCATTCCAGTATTTCCTTAGGGAAGTTTTTAACTCAGAGACTACATGCTTGGAGTGGTTCAGATACTACACATACTTCTGGTTACACATTTTTCTAAGTGAAAAACGAAAAAACAAAAAAACAAAAAAAAAAAAAAAAAAAAGAAAAACCTTTTCCTACTTCTACTTCCCACTTCCTCCTAGATCTTTTGATGACTCTTTACACTTAAACGCATAATGGATCCATGAGTTTGCTAAGAAACCCAATACTGGGTAGCATAACTGACTTGGCTTTTTGTTTTAATGGCAGGATCTCCATAGTAGCCCGATCTGGCCTTGATCAATGCTTCTGTCTCAGCCCACGAGTGCTGGACACAGTGAGACCTGGCTATGACTCCAGCTCCCCTCAACTTCCAGTCACTTTTCTCTGGAGTGTCTTGTTATGTTTGCATGCTGCCTCCACTGCCAGGCTGCTGTTTTTCCTTTGTGGTTAATCATCACCCGAGGAGAGATACTTTGAGACGGTATAGTTACTCTGGTTCTCCTCTGACTTTCACCCACTAGAATCACAGGCAGATGTTGTATGAAATAATTACTGTAGTACTGCTCACTTTACGGTGACTTCCTAGTTCCTTCTTACTGTCAGAGTAAATTATCCCTATTCAGTAAACTGTTATCAGTAAGGACTCATAAACACCTATTTATGGGTTTAAATTCCGTACTGTCATCATTCATTTTGTTGTTCACACTGTTTTAGCTTGGCCATTAGGAGGTTCCTATAGCTAGCTCCTGACCTTCCAACAAGCTTTTCAAAAGCTAAGATCTGAATGTTCACTGCTACTGGGGAGGCTTTTTTAGAACTTTTTTAGAACTACTTTTTAAAAACAGGGCCTCACCAGAAGATGGTACACACCTTTAATCCCAACTGTTGGGAGGCAGAGACAGAGGGATCTCTTGAGTTTGAGGTCAGCCGAGTCTACAGGAGTTCCAGGAAAGCCAGGGCTACACAGAAAAACCGTCTTGAAAAAAAAACAGGGTCTCATCATGTTGCTCAGGCTGCCCTCGAACTTAAAACCTTCCTCTTCCAGCTTCCTGAGTAGCTGGTGTTACAGGCCCAAGCCACTGCACCCAGTTTACCACTTACACACTCTTTCTTTCTTCACTATATTCAACTTTTCACCTGAGAATCATTAGCAGTTCCTGGGATTTCATTAAAACAACACATTTTCTTAGACACATCATCCCTGAGACCCATTAGACCCTGAATCTCTGAACACTCGCCAAAATTTAGTGAGTTTGCCATATGACTCTTTGTGACAGGGTATCTTACTGAACCTGGAGGTCGGATGAGGTTACAGGCAACCACCCAGCCTTTTTACCTGTATACTGGGGATTTGAGCTAGGGTCCTATAAAGTTTAACATCTAAGGAACACTTTTTTATAGAAAGGTTAGCTTCCTTTATTATAGAATCCTATGTTCACCGCTCATTTTACAAAGATAATTTGTAACAACACCTTGAGTATAAATTATATTTTCACAGCCACCACTAATAAAACTACAGGTGAATGGCTTCATCTTCTAAGGCACTAGCCAATAATATTATTTCCCTATAAAATTTTGTTTAAATGAGTGGGCCAACAAATCACAACTGTTACTTTTATGCAAAGAAGTTTTAATCAATTCCTGTCTATAGACATGGCCCAACACCCAGAGAGTAAGTCTACAAATACAGAACCTAATAGCCATTTCTTCTACTGCCTGAGCTTGAATGACTGCTCTTGTGCTAATTTGAATTCTCTCTTTATGCTGCTGCTGTTCTTAACCACATATGGAGTAACAGCACCTAGGTGGCCAAAGGCAGTGTGACAGTTAAACGAGTGCATGTAGCACTACAAAGATATAAAAAGGTCTCAAAAACTATAGCTATTTAGTGGAAATCGAACTAAATGAAGTGCTGCTGCTTTTCTCTAGCAAATTAGAATAAAGCAAATCCAGCCAGCTCCATTAGGGATATCTAAACCTTCAGAAAGCAAAAACTAACATTTTAAATTTGTAAAGCAAAGCAACCGAAGAGCACTATAATTTGATCTGTAGAAGTAGTGAAATTACAGGTGAACTTTTGTCATTTCTATTTGGATTACCAAAATCATGTGCTATAATCCCTCTAATATTAATATACAGCAAAGAAACCCAATTAGTAGTAACTGTTTCTACTTCCATAAATGATTTCATTTAATATTCTAAATGACCCTCTCCATATTAATAAGGAAAAAGGTTCAGAAGTACAAAGTTATCTGCCAAAGTCCCATGATCCTCAGGTCAGCAATGGAAGACTAACAGAACAAGAAGTCTGATCAGCTATGACACCAAAAGTCTACGTACATAACCACTGCTCAGGACAACCTTACTGACAAATGATTGTTTTACTGCACAAAATTTATGATAAACTATGAGAACTGTGTTGAATAATCACTTGTAGGTCAGTTTACAAAAGGTTCTTAGGACTCAGAAATAATTAGGTACGAAATAAAAGCAGCCCTTTGTTTCATTTTAAATTTTCTGGAGGTTGCCAAAAGCCAAGTGTGTGTTTCCACAGTGGCTTGGTGTTCAATACTAAAGTGAAAGGCAGACAAGGCTTCCCTAAACAAATTTTCCTTTGGGAAATTTAAGTAGCACTTTAAGTAAATATGGATTTCCTCAAAATAGTTTAAAATAACTATATATAGGATACAATTTACAACTGAAACATAGCCAGGCATGGTGGCACAAGTCTTTTGTTTGTTTTTTGAGACAGGGTTTCCCTGTTGTAACTCTGGCTGTCCTGGAACTCCCCCTGTAGATGAGGCTGGCTTCAAACTCACAGAGATCAGCCTGCCTCTGTCTTCTGATTGCTGGAATTAAAGGTATGTGCTGCCACCACCCGGCGAAATCTTTAATCCCAGCATGTGGGAGGTATGTGAATCTCTGAGTTCCAAGACTAAAATGGTCTAATAATGGGGTCCAGGTAAGCAGGAGCTATAATAAAGAGACTCTGCCTCAGAAAAATAAAACTAAAAGCCCCACAAAACAAACTAAAAAAGGCCTACTCTGTTTCTCAAGTATCCATCTAAATTCTGGTTATTTATTACAGAAGCTCTCAGTCTGGTATCTCTGTATTAGGAGGGAAACTTGATAAACAGCTTAAATGAGTCAGCCAAGGTCACATGTTAACTTCAGCAAAATGGTTATCTAGCTGTGGACTCTGCATCCAGATAAATCAACATTACTTAAGTACTTCAAAAGTTTCCTAACAAACAGGTGGTTTTGTTTAAACTATCCCAATCCAAAAGACTTCTTAGAACATTTTTTATTTTTAGCTCCTCTACCACAAAATTCTTTTATTAAATGACTTTCTATTTGCAAAGTAATTATATACTTGATTAAAACTTGTAGTTCTGGGGCCCATGCTGTAGCCTTTAAAAAAAGAAAAAGAAAGAACCTTTCATATATATTTAAATAAACTATTTTTAAATCTAAGGACAGGCACTCCGGATGTGGCAGTGCAGGCCTTTAATCCCAGCACTCCAGAGGCAGAGGCCTGAGGCTCTCTTCAGTAGAAGGCCCTGTCAGCACAGCCAGGGCTACAAACAGAAACCCTGCCTTAGGCGTGGGAGGTGGTAGGTGGGGTGGGGTAGGGAGAGAGACAGGTAACAAACAAAATCCGAATCAGAAAAGTTAACTCATCCCTGGATCTATTTAAACAAGCATAAAATCTGACAAAGCAAATAGTAGCACCAATTTTGTTGGAAGAATTGAGTATAAAGCATAAGTTGAGTACATAAATAGGAAAGCAAAATAATGGGTTTTATTAAAACTTCAAAGTTTGTCCTTTTCAGTACTATTAGTAACTGAAAAACTTAAAGTCCTATTTTCTAAGGATTAGGATGTCTACAGGATCCTGTTGTGCAGAGATAAAAAGAGAAGTGTCACCTACAGTAAGAATTCTCGTTTCTATTTCAAAACTTTAAAGCCAATCCACTTCTCATCCGAAAACCTACTCTCACCTTGTTTCGTTTTATGCTTGAAAGATTCCAGGTGTATTTCCAGCACCCTCCCGGAAATTATTTACCCATCTCAACCTACCTCGATTTCTGTTTGTGCCGTAGGGAGGTGGGGGTGGGGAAGAGATCCTTTTTTTCAAAGACCTTTTGAAAGGAGAAAATAGCAGTTCAGACACTAAACCGTGAAAAAGTTGCGTATTCGTTTTGCTTACTTACAAAGGCCAACCAGGTGTGAAGTCACGGGGTCGTCGGGAGCAGCGGCGCCTCTCCGCTCTTCCTCCCGCTCCACGGCAGCGATCTGCAACCCCCGGCCGCCACGGCAGAATGTCGCCGGGCCTGCCCTACGTGACGCCAGCTCCGCAGGGAGGAGCCCGCGGAATGCCGGGACGGGTCCTCCCTTAGCACCGCCCCGGCCCCGCCCACTGGGCCGCCCGGAACCTCAGTGCTCGCCGGTGCGCCGGCCGCCCCGCCCACTTCGCTTCCCGAGGCTGAAGTGACAGTAAACGCGCTGCGAGACTCTGGCCGCATTGTCCCTTACAATATCCTGGGATTCGCAGCCAAGAAAAGCCCGCGAGGGCAATATGGCGAGAGACCGTGCCTGACGCTGGGCGGCGGTGGTGCACGTCTTTGATCCCAGCGCTCTGGAGGCAGAGACAAATGGAGGCCCGCCTGGTTCCGCGAGGGAGGGCCACACAGAGAAATCCCGTCTCTGAAAAGCCAAGAGAGACAGACAGACAGAAACGAGAGAGACAGAGACAGAGACAGAGACAGAGACGGGGGACACTAAAGATAATGGCAAGCACCACTCAGATATGACTTTGAACCCAACCTCTTCCGCTAATTAGAAGCTATATCCTCTAATCAACTGCTTAGTCTAAACCTCAGTTTTCGTGTGCGTCCGTAGGGACAATGCTTCATATCCATACAAAGTTGTGAGCACATAAGCAGCATTCCACTAGTGGGCAATAGGAGTCTAGGAATCAAAAATATTATTGTGGAGCATGGTGGTACATACCTTTAATCCCGGCACTCAGAAGGCAGAGGTAGGCGGGTTTTTACTGTAAGACAAGGTTTAAGTTGCCCAGGCATACCTGGAACTCACTCTACGGCTCAGCCTGGCCTTAAACTCTTCCTTCCACCAGGCCAGGCTCCAGCTACATTTTCATTTTTTGTAGTGTATAATTTTTTTCTGTGAGAATAAGTTGAGCCAGTTACTATGCTTCATTTTACTTCTTGGTATTTGCATCTATTAGTATTTTCATCTTTTCCTTTTTTAAAATTTTTTTTTTCTTTTTGAGACAGAGTCTCACCATGTAACTATGGCTGGCCTGGAACTAAGTATGTAGGCCAGGCTGGACTAGAACTCACAGAGATTAACCTGCATTTATCTTCCAGGAGCTGGGACTCAAGATATATACCACCATGTCTTGTTGTGGGAGATTTTAGTTATGGATAATGTTCTAGTAAGCTGTCCTTGAAGCAAGTAAAGAATTCACTGCCTACCAGTAAACAAAGGAGTGGCTATACGGCTCTCTGGCTTTTAAAAAGCAAAAATAATCATGTTTTACTATGTATCCCTGGCAGACCTGACTTCACTATGTAGACAAGGCTAGCCTCAAACCCTTAGCGATCAACCTGCCTCTGCAACTCCCACCCCCACTGTAGTGCTGGGATTAAAGGTATATGCATTTTTTTTTATTTAAAAAAAGCAGGGCATCCTGTAGTCCAATGCTGAGCTCCAACTCACTACATAGCAGAGAATGACCCTGAAGTTCTCCTCCTGCCTCTCCATCTCCTGAATGCTGGGATTATAGGACGGTGCCACCACTGATGGTTTACAATGAAGTTGGAGCCCAAGACTTGGTGCCTGCTTGACAAGCATTCTGCCAACTGAGCTACATCCCCAGCACATCCTCCTTTCCTTCTTAAAATTCAAAGTTTCGCCCTTTGTGACAAAAGCTATAACCAACCCCATAGTGTTTCCCTACCCATCAGAAATGTGATTATGCATAATAACCAATGCTTTAAAAAACACTTATTTAGATGTGTACATGATGTGTACTTAAAATGAAGCATGTTCTTACAGGAGCTCAAGGAGGCCAATAGAGGGGATACCAGATCACCTAGAACTGTAGTTACAGGCCACCACAATGGTACTGGCAACAGTAAGAACAGCAAGAGTAAGCACTCCTAAGATTTGAACAATCTACCCAGGCACTCCCTGTGCTCTTTCAGTAATTAAAAAGAAATGTTTTTAAATGTTTTGCCAGGCATGATGACGCATACCTGTAATCCCAGTACTTGGGAGGTTGGAGCAAGAGAATCCAGAGTTCAAGGCCAGCCTGAGATACCTTAGACATTTTCAAAAAGCCCTCCTCAATAAAGAAGAGCACTGATTGTTCTTCCAGAGGATGGAGGTTTAATTCCCAGCACCTAGTTAGTGGCTAACAACTGTCTGTAACTCTGATTCCAGGGGATCAAATGCCCTGTTCTGGCCTCCATGGGCACAAGGCACATACATGGTACACAGGCTATATGCAGGCAAAACACCTATACACATTTTTTTATTTAAAAGTTGCTTTATTTAAAGAGCCAACTTAAAGAACAGAAGATTTTAGATATACCTGTTAACTAGACATATGAGTTAATACCAATCGTTAACTTCAATTTTTTGTTTATGTCTTCTCTGACATATGGCAAATTCTCTCAGTAAAACTCATTTTTCCACATTTCTCAAATTCCCAGAGAAAACTAAGTTCAAAGCTCAGAACTCCACATTGATGGCCCAGAAAATCTATTGAGAAGCCATATAGAGACTACGAGGAGCCCACTCTGGATCTTCTTTATCAGGTGAGACCCCGAGAGAGAAACTGAGGCACGAATTGTTGCAAGAGCATGAGGTTTATTGTACAGACACATCCTTCCTATGCGTCGGGGTGGACCTCCATAGGGTCCCCACGCAGAGGGCAGGAGGCCCCACCGAGGGGATTTTCAGACTTGCTTATATACTCTCTTCTTAGCAACCACATAACCTTTAAGCTGATTGGTTGGGTGCAATGACATAGATTGGTATGTTCCAGGTGTATTGTTCTGTAGCTAGGGAGTGATGAGCTGAAATCTATTCATATGTGAATATTACTAGAACTTCTCCTTATCTGGGTGCCAAGGTTTCTGGAAAGTTCAGGCAAAGTTCAGGCCTACTTGTACATTCTCAAGCCTTATTAAAGTTTGGTCAAGTCCAGCCTTGGCCTTACATTATAATACTGGAAATGAATCTACTGTCTATAATGTTACTGTTACCTCTAATACAAGGGTGGCCCAAAAGAGGTTGGGAAATTTCTATAGCAGAGTATCTGGTTTGACAAGAATTTGGCCTTAACTCATAGGAATCAAAGTTTGGTGTTTGCAGAGTTGCTAGGTGTGGAAAGCAAGTCCTGTAACTAGACAAGAGGGAAACCCTAAACAGATACGTTAGTGCTGGTTACCGTCCTCTTAACTTTAACATTTCCATCATTTTCTTTGAAAGTCACTTATAAGCCTTTATAAGTGGTTTTAATTACAAAATGACATACATGCCAATATCCAATAATCTTTGGAATCTCCTTTTTCTCGGATTGACCAATAATATATACAACCTCTTCACTTTCTTTTTCAATGCATCCTCCAAACCAGAGTTTTATAAGCCAGCACCCAGGTTTGTTTAGTCATCTGTTGTGGCAAATGATGTATATATAACATAATATGCACTTAGAATATTAGCACTGTAAAATTTATATCCTGTCATTATTGTACATCTGTTAAAGAATTTTTATGATTGTGTTAATTGTGTAAATAGCCACCTTACAAAGAAAGTATTACTGAACAACACACAAGTGAGATATTACCAAGTATCAGTACTTTTCAGCATTTTGTAGGAAAAAAGTCTCACAGATTGTCCAGGCTGCCACGAATGAGTATCACTTTCGTTTCTTCAGATTTATAAGAAAAGAAAGTAGGGCTGGGTGTGGTGGCCGACGCCTTTGATCCCGGCACTTGGGAGGCAGAAGTAGGTGGCTCTCTAGTTCCAGGCCAGCCTGGTCTACATAATGAGAGACCATTCTCAAAAAAAAAAGAAAAAAAAAGAAAAAAGAAAAAGAAAAGGGAGAAAAAAGAGGGCACTATCTCGTTACTGTTTCTCTAGTTTCTTTGGCTGTATTTCTTTGTATATAATAAACAGCTAAATGAAGCTCCAAACATAATGTACCCTGCCTAACGCAGAATTCAGTCTTCCCAACTGGGCCACTGGCGTAGAACTTTCACGTCAAAGTTCAGAAATAAGGTTGTCATAGCTACACTTAAAAAAAAAAAAAAAACGGAAAAACCATTCAATGAGTATGACTAAACACGACTTTAAAGGACCCATGGGTGATTTAAAGTTTTAAACTGGGTAAGCACCTTCATAAGGTGCTCGAAACTGATTTTCGCCAGGAGGTGACACATGCCAAAAAACAAAAAACAAAAAACAAAAACAGACCCCCCTGGTCGTTACTCCTGCTAGCCAGAGGAGCGAGAGAAAACTGCGCCACAGCTCGGGGCCGCGGCCGCTCGGAGCCCCGGGGAGCCGGCCAGCGCCCCCTGCGGAGGGCGCCGGCTGCCCGGGCTGCCCGTCCCGCCACCCCCACGCCTCTCCGGTCCTCAAGGCCGAGGACAGCGGCGTCCTCCGCCCCCTTCTCCTCCTCTTTGGCGCCTCCAGCCAGGAGGCGTGGGTGACCCGGAGCAGCTGACCCGGCTCGGGCACGGCCTCTCCCACAGCCCTTAGGACACACCATGGGCACAGAGGCTGGCTGGTGGCACGCCAGAGGCGACGCAGGCGGCGGCCCCACCGACTCGCCTCTGCCTCCCTGACCGCGGCGACCACGTCCCCGGCGCCATCGCCGCCGCAGGCAGGGGGATCCAGCCGCGGCGAAGCCACCTCTGCGCTCAACAAACAAGAGCTACGTAAACAACTATGGAGGGAGAAAGGCGGGGGGGCGAGGCGCTGGGAGAAGGACGGGCCGTCTACGTCACGCCCAGAGCCCCCATTCGGGAGGGAAGGCGAAGGCTTGCCCCTCAAGATGGCGACGGCGGTGACGCGCCCGCGCACGGAACTCATCCGTCGCGCCAAGGACGACGGGAAGTGAGGTTTTCGGAAGAGCCGCCAGAAGTGTACGGCGACTTCGAGCCCCGGGTGACCGGAGAAAGGTCCCCCGGGGGAAGGAGGACCCCGCCAGAAAGGTTCCGGCCGGATTCCGCGAGAGAGGAAGTGAGAGAGAGCGCTTACAACCTTCGGTCTCGACCGCGGAGGCAGCGGGGACCGCAGGAAGCCGAGGAGATGAAGACGCGGAGGGCTGCCCGTTTTGAGCAGCACTCGCAGCAGCCTCAGCCGCAGCCGTCTCCGGTTTCCAGCAGGCGAGGGTTACGGGACTCCATGTCCTCAGGTGAGGGCACGGGGCGGGGCGGGGGGCGCCCCCCGGCCGGGGCGGCGGGGACTCGGCGGCCCCTCGGGCGCGCACTCCGGGGCCCAGCCCGCCCGGACCCTCGGGAGGGGACGCACGACCCCGCGGAAAGATGGTGGTGCGGGGTGACGCTGGCTGGGGCGGGGGGGCGCTGCCCGCCTCTGAGCGACGGCTCGGGGGGCTCTAGGTTGCTTCTCTCTGCTGGACTCCGAATGACTCTAGGCTGGGTTTCGTTTCCGTTCCCCCGGCGAAGGCTTCTGTCAGAGCCGCTCGCATTTCCTCGTTTGTAAGTCTCCAGGGGAGGGGGGTGGCGCCCGGGTCCTCAGCTGAGGATCGTGGTTCTAAACTAACTCCCGTCAGTTCCCTTCCCACCGAGACGGGGAGTGGGGGTGGGGGGAAAAGAAGTTTTCTAGGCCGATGCCACGAGGGTTAGCCGACTTTGGTGAACTGGCTTGTGTGTGACCTTACTCCAGATAGGTTTAGGGTGGTGGGCTCTGCCGAACTTTCCCCCCAGGTTGAGGGCCGTCATTGTAACCTCAAG
This sequence comes from Cricetomys ansorgei, assembly GCA_026225945.1. NCBI lineage: Eukaryota > Metazoa > Chordata > Mammalia > Rodentia > Nesomyidae > Cricetomys > Cricetomys ansorgei. The sequence continues at coordinate 13,806,516 of JAMJFZ010004090.1, read as the reverse complement.
GAGCTGGGCAGATCAAGGTTCTGTTAATTAGGAGAGCTGCTTCTAAATCAGTGGTTCTTAACCTTCCTGACGCTGCAACCCTTTAAAACGCTTCCTCGTGTTGTGATTCCCCCCCCCAACTATAAATTACTACTTCATAACTGTAATTCTGCTACTGTTATGAATTGTAAATATCTGATATGCAGGTGGTTTTAGGCGACCGTCTTGAAAGGGTCGTTTGAGGTCCCCCCTTTCCCCGTCCCTCCACTCCTCCCAGGGCTTGTGACCCACAGGTTAAAAACCGGAGTTCTAAACCCCCAAATGCTGACAGTGTACTATAGTTTTAGTTAAGTCACAGGTAAATCAGATTCCTTAAAGACATCCCTCCCACACACTGCTCTCATTTATAACTGAGTCACAGGTGGTTTCCTGTAAACCCCATGTAAATCACCTAACTATGAGGTATAATGGAGGGTTTGAGTCACAGTGGGATGACATCGCTCATGGTAGAGATATGATACATCTCAAAAGGAGTGAATTTTCAACTTACAGCCCAACTCAACTTAAGCCTCGTGACTTATAGGTTTACCTGCCTGCACTTAACATCCTGACACACTTGAAGACCTGCTGATTTTGGAAACTTTATGCTAAGAGATGTGCACGTTGTTTTGGATGTAACAAGACAACTTATTCCATGTATGTGTTCTTGGAAAAAAGGAACCTGTCATGCATGTATACCTGGTAGTAATTTAGTAGTATGTGGGTTAATTCTGTCTCAGAACCTGAGACAGGGCTTTGCATGTGGGAGACAATATAAGTTACTTTTTATTGACTCCCACAGAGCCTCCTGCACTTAATAAATTTTACCTTTAAGTACATTTTTAAAGGATTTAAACATTTCTACCTTCTACCTGCTGAATCCACATCATTTTTGACACTTGAGCTCATCCTTTTAATTTTCTAAAGTAGCATTTATATTGTAAAGCAGCAATCATTTATATTTTTCTCTTACATTTGTATTTGTGCAGCTGCATGCTGTCTGTGAGTATGTGCACGTGTGTACAGGCACCCCTGGAAGCCAGGAGATGGCATCGGGTCTCTTGGAGCTGAAGTTAACAGGCCCTTGTGGGTCACTTGGACTGGTGTGCTGGGATCGAATCCTCTGCAAGAGCAGCAGATGTTCTTAACCACTAAATCTTCTCTCCAGACCTCATTAAACTGTTTTAATAAGAATTCTGACGAGTTTAATACCCAAATTTTGAACCTAGAGAAATTGAATACTTGCATCTGTTTATAGATATTGTCAAATATGCATACACTGTGCCATGATCTCTCCCAGGTCATATAACTTGAATTTTAACTCGTCTGTTTTGTAGAGGATGAACCTTCTCCCCAAACTGTTACAAACCAAACAGCCTCAAGGAAAACTGTCAGAACACCAGAGACTTCAGGTAAGAAAAGTCTAAAAATATATCACAAATTAGGTGTGGGGGGCCAGGGTCTCATTGAGTCTAAGCTAGTACTCAAACCCACTATGTGGCAGGGGATAACCTAACATCAAATTCCTGATCCTCCTGCCTCTACCTCCCATGCGTTAGAATTATAGGCATGTACATACACCATCATGCCTTGCTTAAATAAGTTTGCTTAAATAATTTAGAAGAATTTTATTTACTGTACCTCTTTTGTACAATATGGTCTACTGAGAAAAATTGCAGGTTTCTTCAAGACCGTACATTTTGTATAGCAGGTAAGTTCACTGTGATTTACTGTTGTTAGTAGTTCACAAGAACTTGTCTCTTAAAGAAAATTTCCCTTTAGTTCTCGATCATAATTAGTTTGCAAACCTTCCTTGACCAACTGAGGATGATTGCATGCTAAATCTTATGTTTGACATATTATTTTCTTTCTTATACCAGTGATGAGTGAAGATCCTTTAAGTAACTTACGTAGACCTCCACTAAGAAGCCCAAGATCCGGTAAGGGGTTGTTCTGCTGTTTTAACTCTTACAGTTTATAGATATATACTCTTATGTATAAGTTTTATAAATATTTATAGAGGAGATGTGTTCATATGGATCAAAACTTAGCCAGCCTTGGTGGTACACACTTGTAATCCTAGAACTTGGGCGCTAGAGCCGGAAAGATTAGGAGACTAAGGTCATCCTTGGCTACACAGAGAGTTCGAGGCTACCCTGAGCTTCTTGAGACTAATGAAGTCTTCTGCATCCATTGTCCCCAGCTACCCTGCTTCATCACAAGCAGCTGGTGTCAGCTTATTTCTCTGGAGATAATTCTTTCTACCATCATCTTTTTGACAGTGCCAGAGGCTTGAGTCCAGGACCTTGCACATACTAGGCAAGCTTTCTACCAGCGCTGCATTAAACATAAATCTTTTAAATATAAGTCTGGGCTCAGTGAATACTCTTCTGCACCTCCTTGATGTTTCTATTGCATTTCACATGTGTTGAGATCTTTACATATTGGTCCGTATCAAAGGCTTCCACGTTGTTTTTAAAAGATTATTTCTTACATGGTGCTGTGGTTCTTTCGTGCTTGCATGATGCTGTGAAATTAAGGTCGGGGACTTTTTCAGTCTTCTTAGTATATTACTAATAAAAAATCCAAAATGAAGACTTTGTGGCTTGTGGAGCTATAAAATGTTGCTGCTTCAACTACATTTCCTTCTGTCTAAAACCTTGGAAGGCCTTACATTGATTTCATAACTATGAAAGAAAACTAGTAAGTTGCTCCACACAGTCTCTTTTGTTTTCTGCTTGTTGGTCCTTCATGTTGGGTTTCTATTGCACCTCAGTCACTCCTTTAAGATGAGAAAGATCTGATAACTCTTTGAGCCGGTGGTAAAAAAACTGCATGATGCATTTCCTTTTTGATTCTAATCATTTTCTTGCTGTCTCTCTTACAGATTCAATATACAAAACAAATGGAAATACTAAAATGAATGAACCAGGTTTGTTTTCCTCTTAGCAAGATTCATGAGTGTGTGTGTTGTGGTTGGCCTGAGCGCATGACTTGGTCATTTTCTCATCTGTGTCATTGTCCCTGGATTGAAGGCGTACTTTAATTCCTTAGGTTTTATTCTGTCTAGAATTGTGTCTTTTACTTGAGTTCATATAAAAACATGTAATAATAGGTATTTCTTTGTGAGGTACTAAGGTTGAACCATGGCCTCACACATGGTTGTCAAATGCTACACCACTGAACTGCACCCTCTCAACCCTCTTCCTCAATGTTCTGGTTTTTTTGTTTGGTGGGTTTTTGGTTTTTTTTTTTTTGTTGTTTTGGTTTTTTTGTTGTTTTTTAGTTTTGTTTTTTGAAACAATGTTTCAAGTATTGTGACTGGTCTAGTCTCAGCTTTTTTTTTCCTTCTAATCTCCTACAGCACATCCTGCCCACATCCTTCCCTCCTTCCATTCCTCCCAGCTCCCCTGAAATCTCCCTTCTCTCCCTCGTCTCAGCTTTATAGCTGAAGATAACCTTGAACTGTTGATCCTTCTGCCTCCACCTCCCCCAAGTGCTTGAATTACAGGTGCGTGCCGCCAAGCCTAAGAAAGTAAAATACTTTTTATTAGCCTTTGTTAAATTTAAATTTATACCGTGAAGAGAAAGGATGTGTCAACCAAGGGTTTTCTTTTTTGCCTAGATACAGAAAATGAATTTGTGTTTGTTTTTGGGTTTTGTTGTTTTTCATAAAAATCATGCCGTTTGCCTTTTTGTTGTTGATTTACTAAAATTTGTTTTAGTGTTTGCCTTGATACAGAACATGAAGTTTCAAAATCTGGTTTTATAGTGATAGGAACATGGCTCAGGGTAAGCATGATTGTTCTATATACATGAGATGTGGAGTTCAAATTCCCAGCACCTACAAAAAAGCCAGGCTTCAGTACCTGTGACCTAACTCCCGGGTGTTAGAGACAGGAGGACCCTGGACAATCCATGGCTAGCTGGGCTATCTGAAATGACAGATCTCAGGAAGAGACTCTGTCTGAAGGGAATAAGGCCGGGAACAATAGAGGAAGGCGCCCATTGCCTTCTCCAGTCTCCACATGTACGTGTATAGGCGCGCACACCTGTACGCACGTACACAAATAAGGAAAAACTACGTAATACAATATCTATAGATGCCAGGCCTATTGGCTCATGCTTTACTCCCAGCACTGGGGAGGAGAAGGAAAGAGACCAGGGTTTCAAAGCCATCTTAGCTTTAAGTCACCTGCATTGAATGTGGTTGAAATTCATTTTTAATGTTAAGACAAAGAAAACTTTAATTTTTCTTCATTATACATAGTTACTGCATCCTCTATTATATATATTTCTACCTAGGCCTGAGTTAATTTTTGTAAAGACTTCAGGATCTGTAGTTCTTGGGTACTAAATGAACTTTGCAATATGTACCTTACTGTATGGACTTTTACTTGCAAGTTTCCGTTTTGATTTTGTTTGTTTTTGTTTTGTGACAGAGCCTCATTTAGCCCAGGCCTCAAACTCACTGTGTAGCTGAGAATTACTTTGAACTTCTGGTTTTCCTAGCTCCACCTTCCAAGTCTAGGATTACACACTTTTGCCACCATGCCCAGCCTCCACGAGAGTTTCTTTCTTTTTTAATTTAATTGTATTTTATGTGCAGTGGTGTGAGGGTGTCAGAACCCCTGGAACAGTTGTGAGCTGCCAAGTGGGTGCTGTGATTTGAACCTGGGTCCTCTGGAAGAGGAGCTAGTGGTCTTGACCTCTGAACCATCTCTCCAGCTCCCATGAAAGTTTCTTAAATTCTCTAGCTGGGCATGATGGGGACATGACTAATCCTAGCACCTGGGAGGGTGAAACAGGATTGCCACAAGTTCATAGCCAGCCTGAACTACATTAGAGTTCTAGGCCAGCCTGAACTACAGAGTAAGACTGTCTAAAAAGAAAAAAATAAAGGAAGCTGATTAAGAGGGAAATGAAATCAAAGCAGGAAGTCATAAGATACTACCAATTCATCATCAGATTGCATTTAGTTATTTGTCTATATTTTTAAAAGATGTATTTATTTTTATTTTATGCATATGAGTGTTTGCCAGCATGTATGTGTATGTATGTATGTATGTATGTATGTGTCTGTCTGCTGCCAATGGAGGTCAGAATAGGGCATCAGATCTTCTAGAACTAGAGTTACATGTGGTTGTGAGTCAACATGTGGGTGCTGGAAATTGAATCCAGGTCCTCTGGAAGAGTAGCCAGCACTTTTAACCACTGAGCCATTTCTCCAGCCCAGGCTGTATATTCTTGTAGCTTCCATTAAAAAGATGAAAACAAGCTAGGCACACACCTATAATCTTAGCACTTTGGAGGCTTGATATGGGAAGATCAGAAGTGGGAGGGCAGCAAGACCCTGTAATCCTGCCTCAAAAAGAAATGGGGAGGGGGTGTTTAAAACTGAGTGTGAACTCTTAATGAGAACTAGTCTCAGACTTGTTTCTAGGTTGCTAAGTATGAACAAACTTTAACCACTTCCTATGTCAATGACTGACCTAAACGCTAGGACCATGAAGAGCTATGAAGGTTTTTCCTTTCTGTATCTCAGGAGTACATTAGGTAATGAAAAAGAAAAGATTAAAAATCAAAGGAATCTCAATGCTCTGGAGGCAGGGCCAGATGCGAATTTGAGGCCAGCCTGGGCTACTGTGTCAAACGAAAAGTAATTATTGTAACTTTATAAGTGCTAAAATAATAGTTTGTGTAGAATATGGAGGAAAAGAGCTCTAATTGGAGAGGTTCAGCTTTTCTAAGTTGGGAAAGGCTTTGGTTGAAATTTGAAATGTGATTAGCAGGCAAAGGCAGGGAAGAGACTTGCAGTCTACCTTGGGACAAGTGTCATTATTTTACCTTTAGAGACCATGTGATATAGGAGCTACAACTCCTTGATACTGGTTACTGCATTCTCATATTAGTGGTTCTTTATTAGAGGCCTTGAATAATGTGTAGGATGATATTCTACAGTATCATTTGGGTTTTGAAATAGGATGACTGGGAATGTCTGATCTTCCTGAGCCCACCTCCCAAGTGCTGAGATCATGGGTTTCATCTACCACACAGCAAAGATTGCCGTGTGTGTGTGTGTCTGTGTCTGTGTGTCTGTCTGTCTGTAGTGGTCAGAGGACAACTTGTGGGAGTCATTTTTTTCCTTCAACCATATGGGTCACAGGAAAGGAGCTCACGTCTTAGTGCTTGGTGGCAACTGAGCCATCTTGCCAGCCCAATACTGGCTATTTTCAGAACTCAAACTTTGACTAGTATTATACTAATCTAGTTAAATTGATGTAGAAAAGTTCCAAGTTTAATATAATGTTTAAAATCACTTTCTAAAATCATACTTTCACCTGTCAGCCTAAAAAAGTAACCTGAAAATCAACTCTCCAAAACAAAGTTTATTGGAGAATTGCAGCTTATTATAATCTAAGATCCATATGTCAAGGTAGCCTGATATATGCAAGGTAAAGAACAAAAAGAAGCTTAAAGGCAGACAAGTCCCTATGAGCTGTTTTGAAATAAACCTCACTGGCTACAGGAAGTATTACAGGAGTCAGTGGTTACTTTATAGAAAGTTTCTAGTCTGGAAACTTGAGGCAGGGGTGCATCAGTAGAGTTCTTTCCCTAGCCATGCCCTAGTCCTTAGGGTCAGTCCCTAGCACCACAAAAAAGGAAAGAAAGTGACCTGGCAGTTTTGTGTTTTCAGACCCCCTGTAAAAGTTGTTACAACCACACATACAGAACCCTCCTCGTGGCCTTCAGTTTATTTGCTCAGGTTTGGCGTAAGTGACCGTTGTGATACTCAAAGTTTTTATGCCCTTTTAAAACACAGATGGGGGTAAAAGCTGAAAAGAAATATTCTCCTGATTTTGTTAAAGTCTGAGTCATCCTAATCCTTTAAGTTTTATTCAATAATTTTGCCCAGTTATGCTTATATTTGGATGTATCTTCCTTTACTGAAAAAGACAAATTCTCTCTGAAAGAAACAAAGAAACAAAACTTATGACAAAAATCTTTCCAAACAGCCTGTGTGAAAATCCTGAGTTTTAAAATTTGGTTGATGTGTTTGGTTGTTTATCTTTAAATTCCCCATTTCTGAAGAACAGTGGTGTATATCACCCTGCTGAAACTAAAAAGAGGAAAGTTGTATTTCTGTTTGTACTTCCTCTTTGTCCTCTTGGTTCCTCTTTGTCCAGTGCACTAAGAACCTCTTTGTTCCTTCAGCTTGTTCAGTTTTTGGGGAAAGTAGAGGGAGTCTGGCAAGTAGAATTAAAGTGTGTAAACCTGTGGGCCTGTAGGAACCTGGAATCTTTGTCAGTGTACAATGTAATGTTTTCTGCACACAAGTTATAGTTAGAGTACAAACAGGCCTATGAAAGGAAAAAGTTAGTTTATTTCTAGCTAGGTATAGTTCTATATACCTGCAATACCAGCATTCAGGAAATACATATATTAGAATGAGAAGTTCAAAGCCAAGTTTAAGGTTAGCCTGGGAGTATTGAAATTCTGTCTCAAAAACAGAAAAACAACAGAAATTAAAGCTCTGGGGCTGAAGAGATTGGCTCTGAAGTTAGTGTGATTGCTCAAGTAGACTTCACTTCCAGCACCCATGTCAGGCAGCTTACAGCCTCAGCTCTGAGGGCTCTGGTGCCCTCTTCTGGCCTCTGCAGGCACTTGAGCACATACACATCAGTAAAGATAAATCCTTTTTTAAAGTACACAGTTTTTATAAAAATTAAAAGCCTACCAGGCATGGTGGTATACACCTTTAATCCTAACACTTGGGAGACAAGAGGCAGGTGGATCATTGTGAGTTCAAGGCTAGGCTGGACTACATAGTGGGTTCTAGTCCAGCCAGGGCTACACAGCTTACTGTCTGAAAATGAAATAAAAATAAAATAAATCCCCTTTATTTGAGGCTGGAGAGAAGGCTCAGTGGTTAAGAGTGCTTACTGCTCTCACAGAAGACCTGAGTTCACTTTCTAGCACCCATGTCAGGTGGCTTACAACTGCCTGTTACTCCAGCTCCATGGGAACCAGCTCATGTGGTTTCTACACACGTGGAAGACATACATATGATTTAAAATTTTAATAAAGCGTTTACTTCTAATGTGAGTTCATGTCAGATTTATTTCAGAAACAGCCGGAAGGAAATGATAGATTTAGTCATTTTACAGAAAAAAGTGCTCTTTTTTTTGTGTGTGTGTATGTTTTTTGTTTTGGTTTTTTTGGTTTTTTTCTATTCAGGGTTTCTCTGTGTAGCCCTGGCTGTCCTAGAATTCTCTCTCTAGAGCAGGATGGCCTTGAACTCAAAGATTTGCCTACCTCTGCCTCCCACCGCCACCACCCATAGTCATGTGCTCTTATTTATTATTCGTAAGCTTTAGTTTGTGATGTTGCCTACTTTGTTTTTCTCTTCTAGAAGCTGCCAGTGTCCAACAGGTTAATTTCTCTGAAGAAGGTAATTTCTTTTTAACTATCATGTAATAATTGTCTTTCTTTATATTAGAAGCAATTTTGATAGGTAGCTAAGAGGCAAAAGCAGAAAACAGTCTTTTTTAAAAGACACATACCAGTGAACTGTTCAGATAAACCAGGGTATCAGAGTGAGTTCTAGGATAGCCAGGACTACATACAGAGAAACCCTATCTGGGGTTGGGATGGGGGAGATAAAGATAAACCTGGGTAAGAGCTGGAGAGATGATGGTTCAGTGGTTAAAAGCACTGGCTGCTCTTCCAGACGTCCTGAGTTCAATTCTAAGCTCCCACGTGGCAGCTCACAATAGTCGATAACTGTAGCCCTATGGGATCTACAGCCCTCTTTCTGGTTGCAGATGTACTAGAATACGTTAGTCTTTGTGACATTAAAACAATCACTTTTGAAATTCTCATGACTAGTTTATGTATGAAAAGCACAAGCATAAATTTAGTTTATTTTTAAGCCAGTATAAGGTAAAACTTATATCGCATAAGGTAAAACTTTCCCACTATTTCCTGATCATCTGTTCATTTTGGACTCTGGATTATAGTATAGTTTTTAGACATTATTTGTTTAGGAAATAATTATGTGGCTGAAGAACACCAAATACATGAGCTCAACTATAGCTCATTTAGAACTTTGTTATCCCAAAGCAGAAGCACAGTAAACAAACAGCAGCTGTGTACTGGGGACTCGGCTACTTTAACGTTAACCTGTGTTTAATGCAGATGTTTTGAGCATTAACATAAAGACTGTACTAGTGCATTGTCTATTTCCTTCTAGGAGATACGGAAGATGATCTAGAGAGCTCGTACAGTGATACTACCATCAAGGTGGGATCCAGGGAGTCTCTTGAGTCTAGAGGTAATGTTACTTTGTATCAATGTAATTCTTCTCACAGAGCTCTCTTAGTTTTAAATATAGTTAAAATATAGTTTCAAATAATTTTTAAGCCTTTGAAATTTTTTCTTAAAAATCATTTTTAAAGTTATATTTTTCGTATATTATAATTATTTCTTCCAATGTATATATGCGATTAATAATTAATAATTAGTGTAACAAATAGCTCAATAGAGCACTTTTAGCCTGCTTGAATATTTATGGAAAGATAATTTTATGCTCAAGAACTACTACCTGTTTTTTTAATTTTGAGAAACTGATCACAGTGGAACTCAACAGTCTCAGGAATATTGTTCAGTTTCAGGAACGTTAAGTATTCTTAAATAATTACCTTGTCTTTAGGTCAGATTTGTAAGCATGTTAGATATCACAGGGGTTTTAATTGTGCATGGGAACTTGCCCTTAAGTATACTTCGTGAAGATTAGAGAAAATATAGTAATTTAAAGCTTAAGAAGATGCTAGACTAATTTGTAAACTTTGTAAATGGGTAACTTTTTATTTTGGTTTCACAGAAATAGTATCTCATGGAAATCTCTTTAATTTCCAAGGTTTATATCATTTTTCACATTAAAAATAAGCTCATGCTGAATGTGGTGGTGTATGCTTACGGGACAGAGCCAAGTAGATGTCTGTGAATCCCAAGCCAGCCTGGTCGAGATAGCAAGTCCCAGGCCAGTTGGGGCTGTACAGTAAGACCCCATCTCAGAAAATTAAAGATCAGCTCGTGGGGTTCGGGTCAGACATTAGTGGTGGAGTATTTGCCTAGCATTTGGGTGGGAAGCCCTAGTTGGTACAAGGACCACAGAAAATAAAAATAGAAAATGAAAGCTCAAAAGCTGGCTTTTAGGCATTTGGCTTTTTGTGTATCTCCTTCCCTTATTTTCTCTCCATTCTTTTTTGTATCTGTTTTTTGTTGGAGAAGGTTTCTTTAATTGTTTGGATAGGAGATGCTGTGCGGCCCAGGCTGAGGATTCTTGAGCCTCCTGCCTCAGTTCTGCCCTTGTCAGTTTCCATCATACTTGTTCTTAATATGCTAGTATACAAAGTTAGGGGTTTCTTTTTTTAATATTTTCGCACAAACGCATCTTTACCCTCTGTTCTTTGTTGCCCCCAGTCCTCCCTCCTGCCCCCCCTTTCACAGTATTATACATACGTGATGTACTTTGATCCTGTCCCCCCACCATCTTCTCTTATCTCCCTCTGCTAAACTTGTTTTTTTTCCCCCAAAAAGTCCCCTTCTAATTTTTCTTAAACATATGTACCCCACTACATTTAATTAGGGTTGCTTGCATGAGCAGGAGTCGGGGGGGGTATTTATTTGGACAACGGTAACTTACCATTGGCTACACCCCTGAGGAATATGACTTCCCTTTCCCAGCAACTGTTAACTGCCTATTAGGTCCTTCTGTGAGGGGTGTCAGGAGCCCCTCCTCCGCCTGCGATGGAATGTTGGCGGCCCGGCCTTCTGCAGGTCTTGTGCACCTCCACTTTAGCTTGGTGTTTTCCTCCTTGCACAGAGCGCTTTCTGCTTTCATGTCACATAAAGAGGATAGGAGTGGTGATGCACTCTGCAGGCTGTGAAACCTTAAAAAACTCATTGTTCATCCAGGTTGTTCCCTGTAGTTTGTTTCACTCTTTCTAATTAAGTACGCTTATGCAATGAGCACTTAAAAGTGATTCATCGAATACTTTTGTTTAGATGAAGCCCCCCGATCATCTAGTCATCCAGAATCACCTTGGAGGTTACCACAGAGTAAGTAATCCAGGTTCTTAGGTCTCCCTGTGGGAAAACAAGCCGTGTGTCTTACCTTTCGTTGATTGCGTATAGCTCGTTCTCTGATCGAGTGGTGTGAGTCTCACAACTTTGAGATGTTCCACCTTTGTTGTTGAGATGATAGGACACAAAATAGTGGAAGTAATACTTGAAGATTCAGGTAACAGTGATCATTAGTGACATTTGGTTTTGAGTTTTTTAGGGGTGCTGAGGGTTGAACTGGGTTTTTAGTACTTCAGGCAAGCGTTGTGTCACTTTGCTGCACCCCAGCTCCACAGTTTCTTAGATGTTATTTTCTATTGCACATAATCGGTAATGAATATGTTTCTTAGGTTAAGCAAAAAAAATAGCATTTTTTCCTTTTTCTATTTTTAAATCAAATCCTAGTATTTGAGTTATCAATTCATAATTTACTTGCATGTAAATAGTCCCTTCTACTTTCCTTCTTGAAAATATTTCATGAATCTAAGTTGCCTTTTTTTATGTATCAATGAGAAGAAAAATCTACCCACTTAAACTTAGATGCGACCTCGAACACATTGTCCTAAAAAGTGCTCATTGAAGAGAGTTCACAAATGCACACACCCACTTTTACTTTTTGTTTTGAGACAGGGTCGCACTGAGTTGCCTAAGCAAGCCTTAAACCTGCACTTCTTGCCTCAGTCTCCTAAGTAGTTGGGTTTGTAGGCCTGTGCCACCAGGACTGGCTGTGTGTCCAGTTTTGTTTTTTAAAGCATGTTGTCTTTAATAAGCCTGTCCCGGTTAGGGCTACTATTGCTGTGATGAAACACCACAAAAGCAGCTTGGGGAGGAAAGGTTTATTTGGCTTACATATCCAGAGTCACAGTCCATTGAAGAAGTCAAGACAGGAACTTAAGCAGGGCAGGAACCTGGAGTCAGGAGCTGATGCAGAGATGTGGAGGAGTGCTGCTTACTGGCGTGTTCTTCATGGCTTGCTCAGCCTGCTTTCTTAAAGAACCCAGGGCCATCAGCCAAGGAATGGCTGATGGACTTTTCGTTTTCCTTTCTGTGCTGGGATGAAAGCCTCACATACATTAATCAAGTGTTCAGCCACTGAGCTACGTCTTTAGCCATAGCCATTATTTTGATAATGATGATTCCAGAGCTGACCTCTTGTCTAGTTCAGAGTATTTCTAAGTTTAGAAAAAGGGAATAAGATGGGAAATACAACTCAGTTTTTAAATGTGCTTGCTGCTCTTACAGAAGACCAGAATCCAGTTCCCAACATCCACAATGGGACAGTTCACAACCATCTGTAACTCCACCTTCAGAAGACCTAGCGCACATGTGTGTGTGTGTGTGTGTGTATGTATGTATGTGCGCGCACGTGCGTGCATGCGTGCGCTCACACAAAAATATTTTTTTTATTTTTTTTTGAGACGGGGTTTTTCTGTTGTAACTCTGGCTGTCTTGGAACTCACAGAGATCCACCTGCCTCTGCTCCCAAGGGCTGGGATTAAAGGTGTGTGCTACCTTATAGCATTACTGATAGATACGTGAAATATCTTTGTATTCCCAGTGTTCTCTGAGCTTATTCCTTTTTCTGTTTTAGGTCAGGACTTCACAGCTCGTGAGAATCAGCCTTCAATGCTGAGTAAGTGGTTGATACTGATAATCTGTTCTCTATTTCAGTCAGCCCTGTTTCTGCCTTATTCAACCAACAAAAAGTTAAAATATCTCCGGGCATGCTGCCATTAATTCCAGCAGAGACAGGTGGATCTCTGAGTTTGAAGCTAGCCTGGTCTACAGAGTGAGTTCCAGACAGCCTGGGCTACATAAAGAAACCCTGTCTCAAGAAACCAAAAAAAGTTCCAATATGATTTTAAATCATTTCAGCTTTTAAAATTCATCACACAGTATTACTGTCTGTGGTAATTACTGTGATGTGGCACTCTTTCAGGGCTGTGTTAGCCTCAGGGAGTTCCTTGGAGGGTAAACTTTTCTTCTTAACTGTAATTAAAATCCGATGGACTATTTTTGAACTCAGTCTTAGAGACCTGAGTAAAGAGGTACAACTTAGTTTTGTCTAGTAAGAGATTATTTCTTTGTTATGGGAAGGCGTTTGTCCTCACTGATCTGATTCCAAGAAGTTATCTTTTACTTCAGAGACTATTAGTTTTGATGTTTTCCTCCATACTTTCCCTCCTTTTCTGTTAGGTTTACATATGTATGTGTATATGTATGTGTATTATAGTGTTGAACTATGATGTAAGCTCAGGAAGCGTGTGAAATGATGTTTTTATATATATTTGCTTTTCAGGTTCAGGATGTCAAAAAAACCCTCAGGAGTGGGTTGAACAAGCCTTAAGAATGAGGGCTAGAATGCTATGTAAGTAGATACCTCACTTCCTGCTGACATGTGTCTAGAGAGATCAGATCTTTGAAATGTGTTTTGGGACCTCTTAAAAGTGGGAGTGCAGACATGGAGGTCAGCATGAGAGCACTTGGGCTCTAACTCCCAGCTCCTCTGTTAGCTAATTCAAACTGCACCTCAGCCTTCTTGTCTTTAGTGTGCCATCAGCTGGTCACTATGATCAGTCTCCTATGCGAAACACAATTTTTAGGCTTATCACACTTGTTAATGCTCATTTGTATTATGTACAAATCAGTTGCCATGGTGGGGTCATGCTCTGCTTTTACGGAGTGATTGCTGCTGTAATCGTCAGCCTCGAAAGTCTATAGATTTGCAAGGTTTTACTGCCTCTGATAATTTTGGTAAGAGAGAGAGAATTGAGCTGTTAGGCCATGTCCTTCCTCAGCACTTTACACAGAGCATGTTCGGAGTACATTTGTGATCGGCGGGCTGTACACACAGTGTGTACGATACACACTTAGTATGTGGTTATGTGTCATGACCGTCACAGCACTGTCCCGTGCCCATTTGATCTTTGCATCCATGTCATGAGGCATTAGTTTCTTGAGCAGAACTAGTAACTGAAAAGCAACATGACTCTTGGAGTCAGTTAGCATGACGTCATTTGTCTAACTTGGCTGTTGGGTTTTTATTTCAGTTTTGTTTCTGTTTTGGTCATATGACTCCAGGCAATTTTTGTATCTTAGCATTGCTACCTTTCTTCCTGTGGTTTAGTCCAGTGTTTCTCAAGGAGAAGCTGTTAATAAACACGAGGAAAGTCATTTATCTACTCAAAAGTTGTCCATACAAAAGTTTCTGCAGACAAGTGGTAGATGCCTGTCGCCCCAGTGAGATTGCTGGACCTTTCTGCCTCCTAAACAAGCTTGTTTTGTTGTATAAAATTTTAGAAACATTATTAAAAATTTAAATGTTCAGGGGCTGGAGAGACAGTTCCACGGTTAAGAAGCACTGGCTTCTCCTCCAGAAGTCTTAAGTTCAATTCCTAGCACATACTGTAGCTCACAGCCATCCTGATGGGGCCTGACGGCCTCTTACAGAGCACTCATATACATAATTAAACCTTAAAATTGTTTTTAAATGGTCAGAATCCCCAGAGGAAATATTGCAGTCATTCTAAGTTAGACAATAATGAGGATTTAAGATTGAGTATTGTATGGAAATACCTTATTCCGGATAATTTAGTAACCCGTAACCTACATTTTTCTCCTCTTTACAACTTCTTCACCAGACAGTAATTTAGCAAATGGTTGTTTTCCAGGAGACTTCATGTTCTTACTGTGTCCTTATTTTCTTTGCTCTACAGTTTACCATTCTTGTTAAATAAGCTGCAGGGTTTCTCTCAACACTGAGTGTTCAGATGTTCACTGTGTATTAGCTCAGTGTTGCTGTGACTTGTTGTGAAGGGGCCTTCAGTGTAGCAGACACTGGGATAGTCTGCCTCACCTACTGCATCTGCTTGACTTCTGCCGCCTTTCAGTAGAATTTACATTTTCTTTCATAAATGGAAATAAGTGGGCAAATAAATTATAACATTGATGATCTTTTGAAATTTTTTTAGATAACAACATTCATAAATCAGAGCTTGGAAACCAGTCTCCATCGACCTCCAGCCAACGTAAGTGTATTCATTGAGTCAGTCCAAACGTGGTGGCCAGCATTTGTTTTAAAACTTCCTTTGACAGCAGTGTGACTTAATGCTGTGTGAAGCATCACATAAGCACTGCCACAGGGAAAGTGGCTGATATTCTATCAGCAGTGAAATTCCGTGTAGGCAAACTATGCAAAACATCTAGTTTCCTCTTGATTTTATTGTTCATATACCAAAAATAAAAGTAAGTAAGCTTAGTGGGCAAAAACCCTTGCTGTACAAGCCTCACCACCTGAGTTCAGTTTCCAGAACCCATATAAAGGGAGAGGAGAGAAGTGACTCCACAGAGTTACACTCTGAGCTCCGTGCACATGCCCACACCGTTGTTTACTTCCCGACAATTACCGTCTCCCTTCTTTAAAGTACTCCCTCTTAATCAGACATGGTAGAACACATCTTTAATCCCAACACTCAAGAGGCAGATAGTTTGAGGCTATCCTGGTCTACACACCAGGTTCTAGACAAAATCATCCATGGAGCTGGAGAGATAGCTCAGCAGTTAAGAGCATGTACTACTCATGCGGAGGACCCAAGTTTAATTCCTAGCACCTAACAGGCACTCACAGTCACCTGTAACTCCAAGAGAATCCATTACATTTGAACTCTGCAGGGTGAGCACTTGCACCACATGCACATATGTACACGTGATAAAAATAAATCTGAAAAGGAAATCACTTACCCCTGAATCTAAGAAAATGTGATATATATGTCTTTTTTTTTTCTTTTTTTTGAGCAGAAGCAGCTGAACAACCCCAAAATGAATCATCTCCTGTCAAGACAAAGTGGTGGTGGCTGTTTGGTATCATTGCTGTCCTTGTCATTGGAGGATATTGGTTCTTTCATACTTCTGCGGTAGAAACAACTGCCGTTTCAGAATTCCAGGACCAGATGAGACAGCTGCAGTCTAAGTACCAGAGCCAGGACGAGAAGCTGTGGACAAGAGGCGCCACACTCCTAGGAAGACATCTGAACAACTCCCTCCCTCGGCCGCAGCCTGCCGTCCTCTTGCTCACCGCGGCCCAAGACGCCAAGGAAGCGCTCAAGTGTCTGAGTGAGCAGATTGCCGACGCCTACTCTTCCTCCCGCAGTGTCCCCGCCATCCGGATTGATGGGGCACGTAAAGCTGATCAAGACAGTGACACTGTCAAAGAGGAAGTAGATCAAGAACTGAACGAAGGGTTTAGAAGTGGCCAGAATGCAGCTGTGGTACACCGCTTTGAGTCCCTGCCTGCAGGCTCAACCTTGATCTTCTATAAATACTGTGACCATGAGAATGCAGCCTTCAAAGACGTAGCCTTAGTCCTGACTGTGCTGTTGGAGGAGAAGACACTGAAAGCCAGTCTAGGCCTAAAGGAAATTGAAGAGAAAGTGAGGGATTTCCTCAAAGTCAAGTTCACCAACTCTGAAGCACCCAGTTCCTACAAGCACATGGACCCAGACAAGCTGAATGGGCTCTGGAGCCGCATTTCCCACCTGGTACTGCCCGTGCAGCCCGAAAATGCCCTGAAAGGGGGCAGCTGCTTATGAGGAAGAGAACTGAAAATCACGTCTCAAATTCTGAGCAATTCTCAGACTTTGTAACCAGAGACGGAATTTGGAGCAGTTTTTGAAGACTGGTTTCTTTTTAAAGGAAATTAACTTCATACATAAAGGTGGAATATCTAAATCATTTATGCAGCCTAATTATCTGATTTGAGAGAATCGTTCCTCTGTTTCCACTGAGAACTAAGTTAAGGGTATTAAGCATAAGTTTAAAGTATATGCAAGTCCCAGAGGATCTGCTGTGATTCTGGCTGAATCATTCTTGCTGTGGTGTGATCAGTGAGAAGGACTAGGGTCTTTTCTCAAAGAATCAGCTTTATTTTTAACTTAGGATTTTGTTTGTTTGTGATATCATTAGTCTGACAGCTCCCTAATTATAGCTGTAGTTTTCCCACTACTTTTCCTTTTATACCACTCAAGCGTACAATCCTTAGCTTCTACCTATAAAAAACAAAAGACAGGAGAGGTCATCTGGGTGTCAGTTTAGGGGTTCCCCCACCTTGTTTTAGAGAAGGGAGAGAAAAGGATTTTGGAGGTGGAAAGGGAAGATAAAATGTAGAACGGAAAAAGAAAAGGTAGAAAGAAAATTCTAGCTGCAAGCTGGGCATAGTGAGACATGCCTGTAATCCCAGCACTTTTTCTGTGTGAGTCAGGAGTGTCAGAAGTTCAAGGCCAACCTCATCTCTGTAGTGAGTTTTCTGCCACTGTCTTTAAAAAAAAAAAAATGTTCAAAATGAAATATTACCAAAACAAAGGAATGAAAGCGACCAAAAGCCTCTGAGAGGTGGGGTACTCAAACATGTCTAGCTGTTACCTTGGTAAACTGTTACAATTCGCTTTCCATTTCTGTCTTTTCCCCACTTAGAGAAGTTCCTGGAGTGAGGGTAGCTGTGGCGGAGCGTTCGCCCGCCCGTGCAGTCCCTGGGTTCGGTGGCCAGTGTCCCGCACCTGTAATCTCAGCACTCAGCACATTGAGGTGGTAGCATCTTGGATTCAAAGCCAGTCTGGAATATATGTATTATATCGAGACTTTATCTCAATTCCGCCCCCTACCCTCCATCCCCTGAAAAAAAGAATTCTGTGGACTTCCCAAGATTTCTCAAGCCTGTGTGTCACACAGTTTATTTCCTTATTTGACTGCTAACAATTTTAAAGGTAGGTAAACTCAAAGCAGTCTCTTTTGGATATAACCTGACAGTTTTTGTCTTAAAGAAATTCAGTTTTCAATACATCCTCAACTTGATGGTTCCAAGAATTTTTATTTTGTTATTTTTTATTTTTTGCCAATACCAAGGAGTGAACCTAAGACCCCTATACCCGCTGGTCAAATGCTCTGCCACTGAATTCATCCCCTAGCAGTAGATGTACATTTCCAAGTCAGGTAGCTTATGTCTACAACCCCAGCACTCAAGAAGCTGGAGCAGGGGAGTTGCTGTGAATTCAAGTATATCATTGGTTATCACAGTGAGTTTCAAGACTGCCCACACCCCCCATTCTACCCCACCCCCACCCCCACATGCACAAAAACAACTTCAAAAATTGGTAAACAGTTCTCTGCTGGGCTATTGTAGAGGACTCCATTTTCTGCTTGTACATTTGTACTCGAGTCTTGACTAGCACCCCATAACAAATACAAAAATATACTATGCACATGATCAATTTTATTGAGTGCCTCAAGCTAAAGAGTGGATCTCACCACTCGAGAAGAATGTCGGACCTGTGTCTCCACTGCTATAGTATTTTAGGGCTTTTTGCACTTATAACTGGGCTTTCTCATCTGTAGCTGCTTTTAATTTCTTCAACCTTTTAATTCTAGATCCACCTTCAGTTCTTTTGTCCTTAGGCATCAAAATGAAAATTCTGCTTTAAAATACTACTCACCCTTTCTTTACCTTCTAGGGTTCTCATGGTGGTTGGTAGAAAGTAGTCTAACTTCTTTCAGGAAGACTACCAATATTTGTACTTTAATTACAATCTGTTCCTGTCAGAAGTCAGACCATCCAATTTATTTTATAAAGAATTATAAAAAAAAAAGTTTTGAGAAGTCTTTATTTTTTACATACATATCATATGGAGATATAAGTATTTTATTAAATGTTCCACTGACAAATAATTTTGAAGTGATATGTTGCTCATGTTTCAGGAAAAACAATTGTAGTAGCTAACGTGTAAATAACTTTAAAAGCTATTTTAGTAATTTAAATAAATTTACTTTTGAGTTTGTACTTAGTGATTTACAAGCCTGTTTCTTAATTTATCAAACTCTTTTCAAATTTTAATGGCCTTGGCTGAGAGAAGCTCAGGCCAACAAGTACATCGCCTAGAAGCAGCGTGAACATGGTGCCCTCCTACCCTTGCACTTGAATCACCATTCAAGTAGAGCTGTGCTGGCATCTTGATGTCTCAGTCTCTGCAGCAGGGTTCGCGTTCACTTGTCTCCCTAAAGAGCCTTCCTAGATTTCCTTTTCATGTTCACCCTTCTCATTTTCAATGCCACATGCTCACTGTGTATCTGTTTACAGACTATATGCTGTTGTGTTTTATGCAAAATCGATACTTTGACACACACCTGTAAGCCAGTTTCCACTGTCACTGAGGACGTGTACCCAAGAACGTCTCATTTGTTGTTTTTAACTTTGTTTTTTTTTACATTTTATTTTATGTGAGCATACGCGTGTCTCAGCCCTCATGTAGAAGTACATCTGAGTATAAGTTGTGGAAGTCATTTCTCTTGTTCTGGGGCTCTAACACAGGTTCAGGCTTGGTGACAACTGCCTTTACCTGCTGAGCCACCTTGCCAACCCTGATTACCTATTAAAACAGTAAGGACATCATACACTTGGCCTAGCATGCACAGGCCCTGGGTTCAGCCCTCAACACCTATTAAGTAAGTAAATAAATGAATAAATAAATAAAAGGAAAGTGACTTGCGGGGCACTTGAGATCAGCCTGGACTAAAGAACATCACTGACTCCTAGGAACACCAGGGTTGGATGTAGCCTAGTGGTCGATACTTGCCTGGCACATGTAAGGCTGGGATCACTCTCTCTGCAAAAGAAGCATCTGTATCTTAGTTAGTTGTGGCCTAAAGTGTACTTTCTGTTCATGTTTGTGATCCTTCCAAAAAAGAAAATGAGTCATTGGCATGAAAGAGGGAATTCAGGTCTCCAGAAATTGAGCACTGTGACTTTGGCAATCGTAGCCCAAGAATCAGTACAATATCAGTTTTACATTGTCTAGAAACTAAATTTGCTTTCCCTTCTTTGTTTACATTTTTTAATTCTCAAAACAAAAAAGTAAACATTGTCATTCAATGAGAACAGATTTAAGTTTGCATATTTCATGTCACTGATTAATACCTAAGCTAAAAATGGGAAACCCCAGTCTCCTGTGATGAATGTTGGCTCTGTAAACCAGGATGATGATGGACCTAATTCTGCTACATTGTCCTTCCCAAGGTCATAGAGTAACATCTTGAGAATGAGTCCATGTTGCCTTTTCCTGAGGAAGATTTTACAGGCCAACCACTAAGAGCCCTGTGTGGTTAAGGATGCTCTTGCCTGTGAGGGAATGTATAGTCTCACCAAACACACACGGGAAAACTTGCACGCCTCGCCGTGGACAAGATGTTTGGCCTCTCATCTCCAGCATATTCTTAGACTCTTGGACTACTTCTTGATTTCCTTTCTGCAATCTCATTGTTTGGCTAATTTTTAATTGGTTCCTAAAGCTTTAGTGTTCTAAGTCTTGAGTGAAATCTTCCCTTATTCCCCTAATACTGCTGTAGATACTGTGTGTGTGAGAGAGAAAGAGAGCGCAAGAGAGAGCTTTATGATTACCTGTACCTGTGTGTAACTTAAAAACTTGAGACTTTCATGATCCTGAAAGAGCCAGTGGTGGGAAGTAGTTCCTGGGTTGAGTAATTTGGAGGCTGGAACAAATCCTTTACAAGTGTCCTGAGACAACCAGTAATTCCCTTGATAAGACGCAGCTTCCATAGGCTGCTGGCTGAACCAGATCTTGACTAGAGCCTGATACTGTCCCCACTCAAACCTGTCTGGAGGAATGAATGAATCAGAGGACTCAAGTGACTGGTAAAGAGGTAAAGGGGTAGTCCAGTGTTAGGCCTTTCCTGCCTGAGCTTTTCACGATGACTAAAGTGGTAGGGCTGGCTGGGCCCCTTCCCTTTGTGTCTCATTTATCCTGCACTACACTTGTGTGGACTTCACTGCCATTTGCAGGGAGCAGGAAGTGGTAATAAATTAATGGTGGTAATTGCATTGGACCCCACAGTGGCACACACAATTGCAGCCTCTCAAGAGCCTGGGAGAGGGAGTGTGGTTACTGTACCCCAAAAAATCTACTGTTTTTAATGTAGGCACTTACTATAGTAGTGTCCTCCGAACACCACTGCAGCAACTGTAGTCACAGAAGCACACCTGTGTACATAAGTATCTGTTAACAGGTGGACTGGCTAATGACTAGATCATTCTATTCAAAAACGCTTCAAATCCTTGGTAGGTACAGTGCTGCCTTTTGTGATCCTGCATGCCAAACAAGGTTACACTGAAAGTTTAAAGGAACACCACCGGTAAGTTAGAAGGGGTGGAGAGAACGTCAGAGCCAGAGGATGCAGGGGGAATGCTGTGAAACGGTGTCTCCTAGACAGGGCATGAACATATGTATGTATGTATGTATGTATGTATGTGTATATATATGTATATACGGAAGTTGTAGGGGGACATAATAGACAGTTGGGGTTCAGCTGGAGTAAGAGATGATGGGATAAAAGTGAAATGACCAAAACACATTATGTACAGGTATTAAGTTACTGAAGAATGAATTTTTTAAAAGGACCTACAGGTTGAATATACTCATTATAGAATCTGCATAGATCAGAGGGAATACCATATATGAGGGCCTAGAGAATGTCTAAGTGGTAAGAATTAATGTTCGCTTGGTTAATTTTGAGATAAGGTCTCAAGTAGTGCAGGGAAGCCTCAGATGATGTAGCTAAGGCTGGCCTTGATCGCCTATGTGACAGGAATTTAGGCATGCACACCTATGTCTAACAAATAGATGTTGTAAAGCTGTATTTGTCAGGGCTTGCATCTCTGTTGCTTTCCTTTTATTTGTTTAATAAGTGTTGAGAACTGAACCCGGGGCCTTGTGCATGCTGTGGAAGTGTGTGATGTACTTGCCCTTTAAATAGGTAGGGTTGGTGAGGCTCAGCAGGTAAAGGCAGTTGCCACCAAGCTCACCTGAGTTAGAGCCTCTGAACCCACATGGTAAAAGAGAACTGACTCCCGCAACTCACACTCATTTTGTGACTCGGATTCCTACTGTATTTGTATAATACTACCTCTCATGGTTGTGAGAGTTAAACTGTATAATACGTACCAAACGTGGAAAAAGTGATTATCACTAATAGGAATTAATAGCCAAAAGAATAAAAGAATGAGGTACAACTTAATTTAAGACCTCTCTCCCCCCTGCTCCCCTTCTCTCAAAGGTCTTGCTGTATATAGCCCTGGCTAGCCTACCACGCAAGCACACCAGGCTGTTCTTATACTAGTTGCACTCCTGTGCCTCCTGAGTGCTGGCGTTATAGGTGTGAACTGCCATACACATCCTTATCTGTACCTTACGTAGATCTTTTTCACCTTCGTTGAAGATGAAACAAGAGGAAGTCAATTTAAATATATATCCCATGACAGTAACATTTCTGGATGGACAAGTTTTAAAAATATATTCTGTCTCATTTTCGTTTGTGTTTTGTTTGGCTTTTGAGATCACGTTTCACTGTGTTTCTCAGGTTTGTGTCAAATATGTGGGCTCAGTCTTTCCACTTTATCCAGGTAGCTGAAACTAGAGGCATGTGCCACCACACCAGCTTCCAGCAGTTTAAACTGACATTCTCTTGTTTCATCTTCAACAAAGGTGAAAAATATGTGTGTGTGTATGTATTTGTATGTATGTATATCATTCATATATATATACACACACACACATATATATACATATATATGTGTGTCTATACACATATATATGTAATCTAGACAGACTGCCGTGGTTTGTATAGTCCCTAGGGCAATATAGAAGGATCTGAGACCTGGTAGCTGATTAGGAACACTCAAATGGCTGGAGGTATAGGAGGCTGAATAGCTAAAGCATATGCAGTGACTAATTGGGGTGACAGAAGGATATGCCCTCATAAACATCCTGGACATTAAATTTTGGGTTAGTAAAATGTTTGGTTGAAGTGCTTTCTGCGTTGAACATGAGGGCCTGAGTTCAGAACCCCAGCACCCATGTTAAAAAAAAACAAAAAACCCAGCCTGGTGTGGGGCGTGCCTGTAATCCTATGGCTGGAGAAATGGAGACAGGAAACCCGAGGCTTCCTGGCCAGCTGGTCTAGCCAATTGGTAAGATCCAAGTTCAATGAGAAACCTTGTCTCAAAAAATAAGGTGGAGCGTGACTAAAGAAGACACCTGGTGTTGACCTCTGACCTCCCCGCCCCCCCCCACGGACACCCATGACCCACACACCAAAAACAACAAAAAACAAAGCCCCACTCTCATTTCAGAGTCTGATTCTCAAGCAGTTAGTGTTATACTTCAAACAAAGCGCAGGGTGTAAATGGAGTGTGTAGCAGGCTGCTAGTAGGTTTTGTTTTTGTTTTTTTTTTTTTACCTTGTAGCTCAGGAAAGAGGAAAGATGGAAAGATATTTTCACTGCCCTTGTAGCAGCCTTGAAGGAGAAAGAGAGAAAGGAAGAAATATTCACATCCCATTTTGGCTGTCTGACACTTGGAGAGAGGGAGCCAATAGCTGAACTAGCACCCAACAAACCAACCCACCAACTGCCAACTCCACCCCACCCCCACTCGCCTCTGTAATCTAAGCCAAGTTCCCAAAAGTCCCAGGGACACGCGATTAGAGAGCAGCTGCACAGGACAAAACACTTCTCCAAAGTGCCCTGCTGCGGTAGTGTCTACGTTCACTGCTTGATGTGGCCAGCGCCACTCAAGGTGGCATTCGGACAGTGTCACACTTAATCTTTATAACTTCCGAAATATTTTTCTGCGAAAGAGAAGGAAACAGCATTAGCAAAATGGTTCTAAGGGTGAAGCTAGTTTCTGCCAAGTTGAACAGCCTGAGTTTGATCCTCAGGTGTGACATTATAGAGGAAGGGAACCCATTTCCACTCTGACCTCCATAAGCATACCATGATTTTATATATATATATATATATATGTATATATATGATAGGGACTCTAGAGAAATGGCTTAGCAGTTTAAGAGCACTGACTGCTCTTCCAGAGGACCCAGGTTTGATCCCCAACACCCACATAGAAGCTCACAACTGCCTGTAACTCCAGTTCCTAGGGGGATCCAGTGCCCTCTTCTACTCTCCTCATGCAGCAGGCATGTATGTAGTATATGGACATATATTATACATACATGATACATACAAACTACAACATGTATGAAAAATAATGTAAATTATCTGGGCGTGGTGGTTTACACTTTTAATCCCAGAACTCATGAGGCAGAGGCAGGCAGGCAGATCTCTGTAGTTTAAGGCCAGCCTGGTCTACGTAGCAAGTTTCAGTCTTTCCAGGACTATATAGTGAAATTATGCTGCAGAAGAACTTATAAAAGAAAACAAAAACACGAAGAACTGGGGATGGAGAGAGGCTCAGCTGTCAATAGTGCTTGCTACTGTTCCCAGGAATCCACATGGAGAGGCTCACAACAGCCCATAACTCCTACCTCAGGGGATCTGTCCCCTCTTCTGCCTCCGTGGGCACCCATGCACCCATGTGCATACGAATACACCGATATGCACAGATAAATTTTTACAAAAGAAATATTTTTAAAAGATACATAGAACAGCTAGTAGCTGTGAAGCGCTAGTAGAATTTAGTCATTTAGGTTGACTCTGGAACCTGTGTGCTTCTCTTCTTCCAGAACACGCAACCTTAACCATCACTGTTCACATCTGCTGTTCCTAAGCAAAGACAATAATACGCCATATCTTATAGAACAGATATAATTTGAAAAAAAATGGTACCTGACCCATGAGATCTTTGGACTAGCGGATGAAATCTACAGCCTTCTAATCCTTGTACACACCACACCTGACAATAAAACTTAGAATTCTCTCCAATGAGAAAGGCTATGATTCTGATCTCCTATTTAAATGTACATTACATTTTGATACGGGTCTATGCTCTGAGCTGAATTGTCATCTTCAGAAGTTCTGCTGGTTGAGTTTGCTGAAGAGCATCACAGCTGGGCCCACTGACTATTTACCTCCCTTCACAGGGAGATTGGGGAGGGTCCTGGCACCCTCTTCTGAGTATCCAGCCATCCCTCTCGATTAGTAGTATGTAATTCTGCCATAATTGCTCATGGTTTTGGGGAGGATCTAGAGGATATAGGTGGGGAAGAATGGGGGCTGTTGTAGTAGTAGTTGCTGCTGGAGCTCAGTAAGGATGACAAGGAGGCGTTTTCATAAGTGCAAACTCTGCCAGACCTAAGCAGAGGGAACCACCGTCATGGCCAGCACCATCTGGACAGTGGAACTCTGAGCTTCTGAGCTCAGGTGTTTTTATTCATTCAGAGCTCCTCAAGTGCAGATCATAAGCAATCAAACACCCCCCAGAGAAATCCAACACCTGCAGACAATACTAAACACCAAGACCTAATCAGCCCCTCACCCAACCGTGCACAAAACATTTCATACATAACTAAAAATATACTTCCACAACATTTCCCCTTTTCCGTGTAAGAATAAAGAAATTGCTTTATCTCTACAACACAATTCAACACTATACCAGCAAAACCATTTACAAGAGAAACAATCATAAGGGTTGCTAAGGCACAAGACCAAATGAAACCAAACATCTATCAGGCTTTTCATGTCTTTGGACAGTAGAAAAACATTATCAATGTCCCATTATCTAGAATTCATTCACGAACTTCTGGGCTCCTCCAAAGGGCTTGGATCATTTCTCTGGCTCTGCCCTCTGCAGCACATACAGCTTGTCCTCCAGGCTCTGGCTGGCTCTACTCCACTGCTGCTTCTGTTCTTAGTGGTCATCCCATGGTACTGGCACCTCCAAAACTGTTGGGGTCCTTTGTTGCAACTTGGCTGCACTTTCACCAATAGCCTCTCCTAGGCTTTCTTCATGGTGCCAAGCCTCAACTTCTTTACATGACCCCTTCATCTGGGCCTTCAACTACAACTGAGGCTGCACTTTTACCAGTGGCTCTCCTGGCTTCTTACAGTGCCAAGCCTCAGCAGCTCTCCAAGACCTGTTCATGCCTTCAAAACCAAGTAACTCTTACAGTACCAAGTTAGGCTGCCAGCAGGAGATACAACCTAGGCCAATTCTGGAAGATGGTTTCTGTATGCTGACCCTTAGGAAACCCTTTCCAGATTCTAATATAGTGTCTGGTTTGCAGAAAAATAACTAGTCCTAGTCTGCAGGAAGGTTCCCTCCTGGGTAGAGTCCTCATCACTGTCACCAGTATCTGGACTGCTTGTCTTTCTCTTAGGTTTGCAGGAAAAAACAAAAACAAAAACCGGTTAGTTTAACTAAGTGGCTTTTTGGCTCCAAGCTGCAGTTTCCAGTACAGCAGGGAGTCTTGGGCCTGTGGGAAGAATTTCTGGTTGGAACATTCGGTGGTTTGGCCGGTTTTTTTTGTTGCTGTTTTGTTTTTTTGTATTTTTGTTTGTTTTCAGCATTGCTACGGGTAAACATGCACCCTGTTTCACAGATCTCAAACAAGACCTGCTTGGGTTTCGCACACACACAAAGCCATCAAGAAACTCAGTTTATAGAGCAGTGCACTCTGGTTTACGTTTCCTGTGTCCTAGCCAGTGGCAGGAGGGAGAGTCAGCTCCGTGATCAGGAAAAGCCGTAGAAACCTTACTTCTTTCCTGCTCCCAGCTGAATTTTTTTGTTTTTAACCATGAAAATGTCTTTCTCTAAAGGCCATCTGTTGCAGCATGCTGCTGTGGGAGCTCACCAAGAGAGACAAGGAGGCATTTTTCATAGGTGGAAATGCTTCCAGACCTCTGCAGAGGGAACCACCAGTATGGCCAGTGCCGTACTCGACACACATGCCTGAGGTATGAGGAGACTGGAAGAGGGCACTGACTCCCCTAGGAACAGGAGTTACTGTGTTTGAGTAGAGTCACGTTGCATAAAAAAATACTATCTATGGGGCTGGGAGGTAGCTCAGGCACTAAAGTGCTTACTGTGCAAACAGGAGGACAGGAGATTGGATCCCAGCACCCACATAAAAAGCTGGTGCACCCACATCTGTAATCACCTTGACATCAACCTCAACCCCCGCCCCCATCTTATCAGGCAGATTGCCAATGAAATCTTTCCTTTAGAAATAAAATAAGGTTTTCTGTTGTTAACTGGCAGGCTCCAAAGACCAAAGGTGGCCCTCTGAAATATTTATTAGCTGTAGATAAGCATGCTGACAGATACAGAAGGAATGAAGTGCTTTTGCTCTTGAGAAACACAGCCAACTTCTTATCTCTGACTTTACCTCTAGGGTTTGTTACTGAATCTGTCGCTTTTTTCTCTTTTCCTTAGTCATCTGGACGTTCCCAAGGTGGCCCTTTGACCTTTGCAGACTTTGCAGTTCTCCCAAAGAGATCAACCTGTGTTAACTAGTTGGACTATCAGTTGAGTTTAGGTAGAGCTCTAAGTAACTAATCGTTACCTTCCGATCATTCCATTTCTCTAGAAAAGAGACACGAACAGGGCCATGGGCTCAGCTGGTCAGGACACTTGCCAGCGATACAGATGACCTAAACTCTATCCACAGGGTGGAAGGAGAGAATTCACTCCCTGTGAGTTATTTTCTGACCACAGGCATCCCCACCCATAAGCACATAAATAAATAAATACAAATTTTTAATTAAAATTTTTTGAAAGAAAAAGAGATATACATCAACATTTATGGTAGTTTCCACATTGGCCTTAAATCCTTCACAGATTTAAACAGGAATATGAATATGTATATGTACTATAAATTACCTTGTAATATAAAATAAATTACAAGCAATCCAGAGGACTGCCTGGAATAAGCTAATGCTATGTAACTCTCTTGGGTAGCCACTTCCTCTAATTAGAAAATTGTTTAAGGACTTTTTTTAGATCTTAAACACAAGCGTATGAGTTTTAGCAATTTAAGAAAAAACCCTAAGACTAGTTTAATAATTTCTTCAAAGCATCTATTCTCTAAGAACACAAACAGCACAATGAAAAAACCAGAGAGTATACCCAGAAACGAATAAGGCAGAAAGCAAGTCGAAGAAATATTTGGAAGTAAGCGATTGGAATAACCAGCCTGGCAGAGCCACTCCTCAGACAGTATGAGGTCATGCCTCAGATAGCAAAATTCTTCTGGTGCCTTCCATTGGAGCTACTGCAAGTCTTGTGCTGACATTACCTAACAGCAAATATTACTACCTCTGTTGTATAAGAGGCGAAGCTGAGATAGTTAGGAGATTAAATCGTTTGCCTAAGCACACACAATGCGTCAGCCCTGGGTCCAGGCATTTATTTCAGGAGTCTAATCTACATTTCTCTTTGAATCGCCAGGTCAGCTTTCTAGATTGCACCAGACATTTGCGGGCACACCTTTAATGCAGCACACTTTGAAAACTGATTAGTATCTTCTCCAGACAATTCAATAAAATACTTTTGTTGTAAGTCATGGCTGTTTGTTTTTGGTTTTTTGGCTTTGTTTATTTGTTTTTTTGGTTATTGTTTGTTTGCTTTGTTTTGTGACAGAAATGTAAGAGACTTAAAAAATAAGTTGTCCTGGACTCAGAAAAATGTTCAATTTTAGTTTAAGATTACTTAATAAAACCAATTTCAGCTATTTAATTAGGGCCATTGTGAAATTGCCTCAGCTATGTCATCATGCCCTAGTGACTCTTCTGTGTGTGTCATACGTAAGTTTGGGGAAGGGGAGGGCACAAACCAGATGCATCTAGGAATTATTCTATACCTCCTATGGCCTCCTAACTCAAATTTGGCCCTGAAAATACTTTAATCTGTATTGAGATTTAATCTGTATTGTATTTAATCTATATTAAGAGCAAGGAGGGGAGTTCTTGGTTATTACCCTTTAGAAAATAATACTCTCATGCTGGAGACATGGCTCAGCAGTTAGGAGCACTAGCTGCTGTCTCAGAGGCTTGATTCCCAGCACTGACATGATGGTTCATAATCAGCTGTAACTCTAGTCCCAGGGGATCTGATGTCTGCTCATTTGGTCTTCAAGAGCATTTCCCACAGGATGCACAGGTATATATATATATATATATCTGTGTATATATATATATACCTATATATATATACACAGATATATATATATATCTCTCTCTATATATATATATATACCTATATATATATACACAGATATATATATATATATATATATACTCATACATATATAGATATATATGCAGGCAAAACATAAAATGACGATAAAAAGATTTTTTAAAATTAATAAACACTACTCAGACTTTTGTTCTCATCTCCTATAATTTTTTTTTTCCCTTTTGAGACAAGGTCTTATTTTGTAGCCCTGACTGTCCTGGAACTTGCTATGTGAACCAGACTGCCCTTGATCCGTTTGTCTCTGACTCCTGAGTGCTGGGATTAAAAGCATGTGTCACTATGCCTGGTTACTATAAATCTTTTATAATCTATTTTGAACACAAACTTCCCAGTGTGCACTTGCTTTTACTACTTCTGATGAAAAGCACAAATACACATAAATTGTTTATATGTATGTTATAAGTTTGTATGACATGGTCTCGTGCAATAAGTACACTGGAATCACAGGACAAGAATAAGGTTTAATAATAACTGCCTGTAAGCTCTAACTAAATTTCAAAATAGAAATGTATATCTTTCTCCTTTTTTTTTTTTTAAATCTCATGTCAGAACTAAAGATGCCAGAAGAGCCAGTTAATTTGGGACTGAGAGTGGTAGATAAACATCTGTGGGTGCACTTGCCTTTCTCCTATCCCCTCTATGGGACGGTGAAATTGTGGCTTCAGGGATCATCAGCAAACAGGACTATTTCTCAGTCATGCTTTTTATGTAGACAAAGCGCTGAAACCCATGTCCCAGGCCCTTCTTAAGAAAGTCTTCGGCTTTGTACAGACTCGTGCCAGAACAGAACAGGCACAAGTGTGGGTTTAGAAGACAGAGGGTCCAGTTGGTTCTGCTGTTATCCAGCCTCAGAACACGTAGCTCACTTTTCTAAGTTCCAGCTTCCCCATCTCTGAAATGGAGATGATCGTATATATCTCATGAGAAAGTAAAGTTCATGAAAGTAAATCAGACAATGTAACAGGAATGCATGTATATCAGTCATACCCATTTACATAGGCAACAAGGAAGTCCTAGTGTACTTGAAGCTGGATGAGGTAGCATACATCACTAATCTCAGCACCAGGAAAAACAGAAGGATCAGGAGTTCAAGGCCATCCATGGCTACCTAGTAAATTTGAGACTACCCTGGATTACATGAAACCCTGTCTTAAAAAAGTCAAGTGTGTGTGTGTGTGTGTGTGTGTGTGTACCTATTTAACAGCATGTATCTGAATAATATGCCTTTACTTTGTACAAGTTGGGATTTTTCAAGATTTATTTTTATTTTTAAAGTATATGTGTGTAGGAACTGGAGAAATGGTTCAGTGGTTATGAGCACTATCTGCTCTTTCATAGGACCTGGGTTTGATTCCCAGTACCACATGGTGGTTTACTAGCATCTGTTAACTCCAGTTCCAAGAGATCTGACATCCCCTGTGACCTCTGCAGGCACCAGACAGACATACATGTAGACAAAATACCCATGCACATAAAAATTTAAAACATAAACAGAAACAAATAATACTTGGAATGATTAAAATAAATAAATAAATAAATAAACAAATAAATTGTGTGTGTGTGTGAAATGAAGGTGCCTGAGGAGGCCAGAAGATGCTGTTAGATTCTCCTGAAGCTAGAGTTACAGGTAGCTATATAGCCACCCAACTGGGTATGCTGTGAATCAAACTCTGGTCTTCTACAAGAACAGCAAACGCCTGTAACCACTGAGTCATCTCTCCAGCCTCTCTTGTTGTTTTGTTTCTTTATTCTGTGCTTTGTTTTGCTTTTGAGACAGGTTCTCACTCTGTAGCTCATGCTGGCCTGGAAAGAGATCTGCCTGCCTTTGCCTCCAGGTGCTGGGATTAAATAGGTGGGCCGCACCTCGACTGCTTTTGATTTTCCAGAGAAGGTTAGTTGGGCTCATGGTTTCAGAGACTTCATTCAGTTCATGGGTCACTTGCTTCATTGTTGTAGGAAGGGAGAACCTGTTGGCAGCAGGATCTTGATAGCCCAGGCGTCTAACTTCAAGGCACCCAGAAACAGCTGCACAAAGATTTTATTCCAAGTTTAATGATCTATGCAGACACCTACATTTCTATAACCAGCTACCTCTTCACTCTTATTTTCAGCTGTTTTTTCTTCCCTCCTCTTTTGTATTTTGTAAGCGTTCTGTTTGATGCAGCAGGATTTGTAACCAAGTGCTTACACGTTCCTATTTCTTGATCAACAGGTGGAGATGGTCACGTCTTGAGATTCCGGGAGTGTTTTAGTGGCTGATAAGCCTCACCAAAGCCCGCCGCTCTTCTGCGAGGCAGGGTGCCCAGCTGTTTCTTTGCTATTTTTGGAAGGGGTGTAGAAAATCTTCTGTCAAAAGTTTAAAACTTTCCACTGCCTGTAAGTAGACGAGGAGCTCACGGCAAAAGACAACCTGTTGGGTTACACAAAACCCTTTTCGCCGTTTAGCCTTGTTTATTAGCTGCCTTGCTGGATGCCCCAGTGCATATTTCACTGGCGCCACGAGGCCATAAATCAGCATTAAAATGAAAGATGCTATAGAGGCACCCTTCATTTTAAGAGCAATCCAAGAAAAAAGGTTTCCTTAGTATTGTTAAAGGGATTTGTGTCTGTCAGCCACTCTATTGAAAGGGAATCCCAATAGAGACAAGACCAAATCTTTCCATATTAAGAGAAATTGGGCTGGAGAGATGGCTCAGTGGTTGGGAGCACTGGCTGCTCTTCCAGAGGTTCCCGGTTCAATTCCTAGCAGCCACACGGCAGCTCACCACTGTCCATTTCCAGGAGATCCGACACCCTCACACCACGCACATAAAGAAAAAGAAAAGAAATCAATCTCTGAAAGTCCATGGCAATTAAATGCAGGAAATGCTTCCAAGACTTATAAACATTTCAAAAGCACACATTTAAGAAATATTTTTGTCCTTAATTAATTTGGGAAAATCAAAAGATTTGATACTTTTTAAAAATATATTGATTGACTTTTTTTTTTACAGATCTTGAGGAATTTGTGAATGGAAGAAAATCAAACCAGTAAAATAATCAAAGTTGGCTTCATTCTGACCACCAGACTTCACATTTAGCATGTACTTATATACATAGATTTATTTCTATTCCTATAAAGCAACCTGCCTTTAAAAAAAAAAAAATGTTGCTTTGCTTAAACTATATTTTTCAGATGTGCTTGTTGTTTCTACTGTCTGACAATTACTGTAATAAATGAGTGGTTCTAAAAATTCTAAAAACAAACAAACAAACAAAAACCCACCAACAAGACAGCTAAGTGTACTATGTCCTATTTTGCTTTTGACCTTACCCTGTAGATAAAACCAGGAGGAAGAATCTGCCTCTGTTGCCTGGCTGCTTGCCAACAGGGCTGGTCTTAAAGGAGGATTAGTCACGAGTGAAGTGTATGGATTTGAAGCAATATTCCAGATAATTCGATCGTCAAAAGCTCTTTTAATCTTCACGGTGAGACACACACAAAGTGGATTTCATTCTGCTTTGCATTTCCAGATAGTTCTTCTCAGCTCACACTACAGTGATGGAATGATTAATCCACGTGTCTGTACAGTGAATTATCATTAATTGGTAGATAAATGTGGAGAACTGAGTTAACGGGCTTCTGCTTTATTTTTCGATTGTGAAGGGTTAAGTTTGTAGGGGCTGAGAGGTGTATCTCAGTAGTAGAATGCTTACCTAGTTTGCACAAGGCCCAGGGTTCAATCCCCAGCACCACAAGATTAAAAAAAGGCAACAGCTTTGTGGAAGGTATTTTTATTTTTGTGTGTGTGTCAGCTTTACACAACTTGGGTTTATACTCCCTAAATCCTACTATAAACCAGGACCTCGAAAATAGGGGGTGGAAAAAAAAATAAGGCTACCACTGATTTAGCTATTCATCCCTCAAATTGCAAGCCATGTTATATTCCTTTAAAAAAAAAAAAAAGATCGATCCTTAAAGCCAGACTTCCTTCTAGCACAAGATCCATACAGGTTAAATTCCTGTTTCTAGAGTCATTCAGCAAACCAATGTGAGTAGGAGTTATGGAACTGGATGTAGGTAAGACCCATAATGCCTCACTACTCGAATAGGAAAGTTTCAAGCCCTATCTAGTCCCAGCACTCAAGAGACACAGGCAGGTGGATCTCTGTGAGGCCAACCTGGGATATACAGACTCTGTCACACAAAATAGTAACAACAACAAAAGAGATTTAAATTAGTGGACTTGGAGAAAAGTAGGTCCCCCTTTGATTGGGTCAGGCTCACCCAATCAATTGGAGACTTCAAGAGAAAACAGCAGAAGAATTGTGTCAGCTGTTTGCCTTTGGATGTAGCTTCAATATCAACTGTCGGCTAGGTCTCCAACCCGCCACTCTAGATTGTAAATATTAGCCCTCCAAAGTTCTGTGATAATCACTATGGAAAATCCTAACACTGCTAGGGACTAGGTCCATTAGAGTCATCAGTCCATCTTATGTCTAGTGATTAGTGCTGGCACGAGTTCAATAATACAGATCTGCTTCTCAAGGTCTTTTCAGTATGGTAGCTTCAACTTCCTCATGTCAGATCTGGATTCCAGGGCGTGTGTCCCTATCAAGAAAGCACAAACAGAATTTGCATTGCTTTTTGAAATTACTTAACCTCTAATGTCAACTTGCATCATTTCCTCTGCGTTCTATTATTTGAGCCTGATGCAAAGGTCTCCCCAAACTCTATAGGAAGGGACACAGACCTCATTCGTAAGGGAGGAATATCAACATAACATTATAGAAGAGCATATGGGATAAACTATCATCTAGAGGACTTGGAGAGGTGGCTCAGCAGTTGAGAGCACTTGTTCTTCCAGTGAACCTGGGTTTCATTCCCAACACCCACATGGAAGCTCACAACCATCTGCAACTCTAGTTCCCGGGAGACCTGAGACCTTCTCTTGGTCTCTGTGGGCACCAGGCACACATGTGGTGCACAGATATTTATACAAGTAAAACACCTATGCATATAAAATGAAAATTTAAAAATATATATATATGTTTTAAAATATATATATTTGAATATATATTTATATGTAATACATTTTATTATATTTTATACATTTTATTTTATACACACACACACACACATCAAATGGAAAATACCATCTGACTCACAAATGTCTTCAATTTCTGAAATATATTTCTAATTGTTTAGAGTTAGTAATATTTGGTCCCTCTTATCCTTCCTCCCTTCCTCCCTCCCTCCTTCTAACTTCTCCTTATCCCCCTGCCCCCCGCCATACCACATTTAACCCAGGCTGGTTTCAAATTCGCAATACTTCTGCCTCAGTCTCTCAAATAGCTGTGTTAACACATAATCTTACTTTCACCTATCGGTCTTTTATCTTTTGACCAAAAATACCTAGTGTATTATTACATAAATGTATATCTGAAAATGATTTCTAATCTTTAATCCTCCAGTGGTAGTTATTTTTCTTGTCACTGTGGGGGGAAAAAAACCTGACAGGATCAACTTAAAGGAAGAAAGATTTCTTTTAATTCACAGTTTCAGACCATCACTGTAGGGACAGTGTGACAGTTCCTTTTATTCTTTTTTAAATTAATAAACAAAATTAATTAATTAATAAAATAATATGTCATGAGGATGCAATTCCCTTCTGAGCCACACGTGACTAGGCTACATTGTAACTGAAGTCACATTTTCTGTCTTTATTTTTCCATCTCGGCTATTTTCCTCCCATTCCCAAGGTATACTTTCTAATTCTTATCATTAAACCCAAGTTTAGTGGCTCATGCCTGTAATACCCACACTTAGGAGGCCAGGGCAGGAAATTACCACAAGTTCAAGACCAACCTGGACTGCACAGTAAATCGCAGGGAACCTGGGCTACAGCATGAGACTTTGTCTCAAGAAAAATTATCATTTACTTTTAATATGTATAACTTAAGATCTTAGAAATTAAAAAGTTGTAAAAAGGCTTTTGTGTACCCACTCTTCTGCTATCAAGTTTTTGAATTCAGTATTTTTACTCCTTAGCACTAAAAAATATTTCACTATCCAAGTATAGTGGCACACACCTGTAATTCAGGACCCAGGAGATGGAAACAGGAGGATGAGGAGTTCAAGCTCAGCTTGAGTCACATTGTGCATTTGAGGCCAACCTGGAATACATGAGACTGTCCCAAAAACTAAGGAAAAACTATATTTGTATGCATTCCTAAGTAACCTATCCCAGTACTGTCTACACTTTGAAGCTTTGCAGAATTGGCATTATTCCACATGTATCCTTAAATGTGTTTTTTTGGTTTGTTTTTGCTTTTGAAATAGATTGTTACTCTGTAACTCAGAGTGGCCTCAAGCTTCCAATAGTCCTGTTCGGGCTTCCTGAATGTTAGTATTACAGTCATTCTGATTTCTTAAAACTGTATATGTGAGATTTATCCTTCCCTTCATTAGCTCTGCTGCTTGGTATTCCATCGTATGGACATTCTTTGACTTACTCACCTATTCCGCTGATAATATATATGGTACTTCTAATTCCAGCAATTATGAATGATAAAGAATTCTTGAGTTCATCTCCTTAAGAGCTTTGGCGACTTCCTTATGGCTGTGAACTATTTCATACAAAATTGCACCGAGATAAGGAGCTTATGTCAGAATATAAGTCACTATACTATTTCCTTCATCTAAAAAGTCTTGGGGAAAAGTCAACTCACTGGAGAGTGTGCTCAGTGATGCAGCTGACTTCCTTCCTTGCATAAGCTCTTTCCTCATCGTGTTAGGGTCCAGGGACAAAGAGTTGGAGATTGCAGACTGTTCTGGTGATTCAGGAGCAGGTCTTCAACTTCACCTCATGTCTCCACATCTGCAGACCCGCACCAAGTTACACATTGATCCAAAGTGAATAAAATCCTCATTGTTTTGTGTCTCTGCCAATGTATGGTGTTGGGCACGAACTGGTTTAATTTTCTTTCCACATAATTTTTTGTTAATTATTTGAGAATTTCATACATTTCTCTCAGGCCAACCCTACCAGCCTTGTGCCCTCCAAAAAAAAAAAAAAAAGTAAGAAAAGAAAAAAAATTAAGTCTAGTTTGTGTGGTGGGAGCATGGATCACGGGCATTACCATGGTTTTTGGTGGCAGCAGGCATCTACATGGCCTATATTAGCCTGAGATTAAGCATGGCAAAGTTTAATCTGAGGTTAGGCTTCAATGCCCAAACACTTAGACATCTGGACATTGTGCAGGCATCCAGAACTTTAAAAAAATTGTGTTGTTTGTGTGTCTGTGTCCACAAAATCACATATGCGTAGGTCAGAGGACAACTCATGGGAGTCAGTTCTCTCTCCTTCCACCGTGTGGGTGCCTGGGGTTGAACTCAGGGTACTAGGCTCTATGTCGTCTTGCCAGCTACTTATTAATTTTATTTTTTTCCTATTGCTAGATGTGTAGTACATCTTGCCATTTTTACAACTGGTTTTAGATGTTTGGAACAGTAGTTGCTAATCTTCATTTTTTAAAAAATTGTTTCTTTTCACTCGACATTTCTTGAAGAGGGCCATATCTGCCTGTAGCTTTTTCTCTTTAGTTACTTTTCGATCACTGTGAAGAGACACTATGACCAAGGCAATTATTATAAAAGAAAGCATTTAATTGGGGGCTTGCTTGCAGTTTCAGAGGGTTAGTCCAGGAAGCATGGGGACAGCAGGCAGGCAGGCAGGCATAGAGCTGAAAGCTTACATCCTGATCTGCAGTTCGAGAAAGACACTGGACCTAGTGTGAGCTTTTGAAACTTCAAAGCCCACCCCCAGGGACACACTTCTTCCAACAAGTCTACACCTATTCCAACAAGGCCACACCTCCTAATCCTTCCCAAACAATTCTACTAACTGGGGAACCAAGCATTAAAACATATGAGCGTATTTGGATCATTCTCATTCAAACCATCACACCAGCTTATCACTCCATTCTTGTCCTGTGAGATGGTATTTGTGCTTCTATTATTTAGCTGACTTTTTGCACTCCAGTCTCTATCATCTCGCAGACAGCTCACCTACTTTGGTAAAGGTCCTATCTATGGTAGAGCTCTTAGTCATGCATGTTGAATGAGTAGGCTCAGGAGTACAGTAGTAAAAGCCCTCTCCTCTACTCCCCTCCCCTGCCTTCCCCTCCCCTCCTCTCCCCTCCCCTCCCCTCCTTTTCTTTTCTTAGTGTATCTTTCTAGGTTTCTTCCCTGAGGGAAATCAGTCTCTTCTGGATTACTGTGGCAGGTTCTATGGCTTTTCTGATCAACTTCAGTTAATAGAAAATCTTTAAAAAAAATACTGTGTGTGCACATGCGTCTGTGTGAGGGTATGCCCTGAGTGTGCTGCAGCCCACAGAGGCTGGAAGAGGGCTACAGATCCTCTGGAGCTGGATTACAGGTGGATAAGATGGGAACCGAGCCGAGGTCCCTTAGAAAAACAGTGTGTTCTCTTAATTGCTAAGTCGCATCTTATGCCTGTAATAGAAAATCTGATATCATGTTAGTTTTCAAACTTTAATTCAGTAAGGAAACATTAGGTTTTTAAAAAAATCATTTTAGTCTTTACAGAAAAGCCTGCTATCTTACCCAGTAGACATTTTCTGAAGTTATGTTGTCTCCTAAGAAGATGGGAATGGCCTGTCTTTTTATCTTTCTTTCTTTCCTTCCTCCTTTGTTCTTTCTTTCTCTTTCTTCCTTCCTTTTTTTACCTCTGTTTCTTTCTTTCCTCCCTCCCTCCTTTCTCTCTCTTCCTCTTTCTTTCTCCTTCCTTCCCTTCCATTTCCTTCCCTTCCCTTCCATTTCCTTCCCTTCCCTTCCCTTCCCTTCCCTTCCCTCCCCTCCCCTCCCCTCCCCTCCCCTCCCCTCCCCTCCCCTCCCCTCCCTTTCCTTTCCTTTCCTTTCCTTTCTTTTCCTGTTTGGATTGTCTTCGTAGCTACAAGTTTCTGCTATGCCTAGAGAGAGAAGCAAGGGATGGAGAAGGCTGAGGAGCATTAGAAGGAACTCAAGGACATTCTTTTTGTTTGGTTTAGTGGGCACTGAGGATTGAACCTAGGACCTGTGTATGAGAGGCGAACACTGTCATGGAGCCACATTCCCAGGGTATTTGTTTGCTTGTTTAAGATGGGGTCTCAGGTAACACACGCTGACCTGACCCTCCTCCTCTGCTTACCAAATGCTGGGATTACAAGCGTTAACTGTCATGCCCTAAAGTAACAGACCATTGGTACCTGCTTGGAACAACTGTCAGCTGACTGTGTTCACCCTAGCTGAAGAAATGTTTAGATCTTGGTCTACCCTTAAGATGACAGATGATGTTGTGATGAAACGTGACCAACACACAAGACTATCAGAAGACACTTCATCATCATGGAGTTCCTGGATAGAACAACCTCAATGTATAAATACCAAACTCATGGCAATTCTGTCTCAGCCTCCCAGGTGCTGGGCTTACTGGCACATGCCACCATGTCTGGATTTTCAAGACAATCCTATTGGGTAGAGGCATTAGCCTTGGTTCATAGTCATCAAGTGGAGGCTTGGTCTGATCTGGAGGGCTCAGAGGATGCGCAAGTGCAGGAGCACTTTCTACTCTATTGTACAGTCTTCAGTGGATGGAATGGGTTCGTGCCACGCTGAGAAGAGCTGCCAGCAGGAAGTGAGAAGTTGTCACTAATCTTATCTTGGCAGGTAGGTGCGGGCAAGGGCAAACTTCTGGAAGTATTACTTTAATCAATTGTGCAGTAGGAACGATACTAATTACTTTATTGAAACTGTGAGAAAAAGGCATAGACTTCGATATTCTTGAAAGTCAGTACCTCCCAAGGGAGTAAAAAGAGTCACAGCAGGTCATAAGAAGAGGGATTATCTAGGCATGGTGGGGAGCGGCTGTGATCCTAGTACTCAGCACCCTGATGCAGGAGGCTTGTGAATTCTGGGCCAACCTTGTCTCAGAGGTGGGGGGGAGAGGAACAGAAGAAAAGAGGACAGTTGAGCACCAAGCATGGAAACTGATGAAAGCAGAGTATGGGTTGATAGCCGAGGGGCA
Organism: Cricetomys ansorgei; assembly: GCA_026225945.1. Classification (NCBI taxonomy): domain Eukaryota; kingdom Metazoa; phylum Chordata; class Mammalia; order Rodentia; family Nesomyidae; genus Cricetomys; species Cricetomys ansorgei. The sequence goes on along the minus strand of JAMJFZ010004090.1, from coordinate 13,767,258 downwards.
CTGCTGCTGGCTGACACTGTAACAGAAACCTCTTTTGCTCAGGAGGTAACGGGAGAGGTGGAAAAGTATTAGTAAGCTTCGGCGTAAAGGAGATTCTAAACCTTTTATCTCCCTTTTATTGACGCTATGATATTGGTCAAATGATGTTTCAGAATCCATTTCTTTCTTTAAAAAGATGAATATAATTAATTAATAAGGTGATTGTATACATTCTGTAAAATGGGGAAAACGTAAATTTCGCTTTTCCTTTTATTACATGTTTGTATGTTTACATGCATGCATTCTCCTGCACCCGGCGCCACCTGTGGAGGTCAGAGGACAACTTTCAAGGAATCAGCTCTCTTGGTCCTTCGTTCGGGGTTCAGGGATCGAACTCAGGTCGTCAGGCTTGGTGGCAAGTCCCTTTACTTGCTAATCCATCTCACTGCCCCAGTTGCACTTTTCAAATGTGTTTCTGGCTACCATTTGCACACTAGCGATGCCCAAGCGTCTCACTCTTTGCTGCAGGGCATCTTCTTGGGTAGAGGGCACTTGCGTGTGTGCAGGACTTCTGTACATCCACGTAGCTCTTCTGTAGGCAGCTGCCCCGCGGAGAGGCTCGGGTGCTGCCCCGCGCTTTGACTGATAGGGTCTATGTAACAAACACTTACTGATCACCGACCATGCTCTACCGTGCTAGGCTCTCCGGGGTATATATAACCGGTACTTTAGATGAGATAATCGATAATTTCTAGGCAAAGTGACTGTCGGGGTCTAGCAGGTTAAGGGAAGCAAGGAGGGCTTCCGAGCGGCGAGCGGCGAGTGGGAGTCTCGACAGCTTTGCCATCCGCGGGCACGGCAGATGTGCCATCCGTGGGCACGACAGCTGTGCCATCCGCGGGCACGGCAGATGTGCCATCCGTGGGCACGGCAGATGCGCCATCCGTGGGCACGGCAGATGTGCCATCCGCGGGCACGGCAGATGCGCCATCCGTGGGCACGGCAGATGTGCCATCCGCATCCACCGAGCGGACACCGGGGAAAGACCAAGCCGAGAGCAGACGTGCCGACCCCAGAGGGTCCCTCAAACCGCAGCACCGACGGAAGGGAAACGCAGCTCTACTGACCCCGGCGCCTCCAGCCTGCCAAGCCTGGCTGACGGCCGCGGTGACAGCCGCCCGGCCGCAGCCGCCCTCCACCGGCCAGGGCGCGGGTTCCTCCACCATGGCCGAAGCATCGCCAAGTCTCGGAAGAGCTGCCGGTTCCCGGGGTCCCGGCTCATCCTCGTCAAGCCCTCGGCCCGTGTTTTCGACGGGGTCAAACGCTCAGCTCCAGAAGGGCCACTTAGCGGCCCAGGGTCAGGGTCCGGTCTCCGCGGACAGACCCGGGCTCCTGCAGAGTCCGGGTTCCCGCCGCGCCACACCAAAGATGGCCGCCGTGGCCGCCTGGCCTCGGCGCGCCTTGCGCTCCCCTCTCGGCCACACTCAACATGGCCGCGGCCCGAGGTCGCGTTCCTGCGGAACCGTCTCCGGACAGTTCTCGCGAGCTTTGGCGGGTCTCTTTCCCCCGCCCCCCGCACCCCTACCCCGCGCTCCCCCTCCCCTCCCGGACTGCTCCCGCCCTGCCTCGCGCCGCCGCCACCGCCACTGCTGCCGGCGCCGCTCCTCCTCCGTGTCAGTTGTTGAGCTGTAATGGCGACTGGGCCGCCGCTGCCGAAGTGACTCCCGGGCGGGGGAGCGGGGCCGGACCTGCGCCTGTGAGGACTGCGGAGAGCCGCGGCTCGGGAGGGCGCTCGCGGCGGGGGAGAGGAGGCCGCCTCCGAGCCTCTCTTTCCTTCTCTGCCGCCCGGCGGATCCCGGGAGCCGGGGCGAGGCGGGTAACCCGGGCGTCCCCGGAGCGGGGAGGCCTGGCCGGGCAGCCCTGGGGCCGGCCGGGGCGGCGTCGCTGCACCCTCCGCCAGGCCCCGCGGGATGCACCGTGGGAGCCGAGGGCGGAGGCGACACTCTCAGGTGAGCTGCGGCCAGACCCGGCGGAGCCCCGGCGCCTCGGTCCGCGGTCCCGGGTGCCCGCGATGGCCGGAGAGGTGGGGCGGGCCCCGGGAACGTCCCCGGGTTCCGACACTTCTCCGGGAGGCTCATCCCGAGCCCGGGGTTCCCGGACCGCGGGTGCCCACCCGTGGGGGATGAGCGATCCTGGCTCACCTGCCGGCGTCGTCCGCAGCGCCGGTCGGTCCCCTCCTCTTGTCTGCACCGAGGGTAGGCTGCCTCTCGCCTCCGGTCTCCCCGGTGTCCCTCCTCGGTGTGGAGATGAAGCGTCGTTTGGGAGATTCCGGGGCACTGGCTCCGGTGTCAGGCATGATGACCGGTTTCTGTTCCTTCTCCTGGGTGTCAACATTCTCAGAGTGCAGTACCGGGAAAACTTTGATCAGCTCCGGCCCATCGGGTTGCCGAACAGAGTGTTCACACGAGCGATTGGGGCGGGGAGGGGGTGACATTTAACAAACCCCACACGTTGGAAGTTGTCACCGTCCCTCCCCTCCCCCCTCCCTTAAATGCAGACCTATACGCTAGATCATACTTAGCTGGTGTCACCGATACAGGCAGGCGTTTGCCTGGATTTTCGTTTTCAAGCTAGGAAGTTGCAAATAGGTATATGTTTTAATGGTTTTGTGGATGTTGTAACAAATGTTTCAGTTTGGGGGAAAAATAGGTTGTTAGGAATAGAGGTCGGTAGCCACGTACTCTACTCAACTGTTTTGCTGGTGATTCTTGTTTTGAATTTGGAGAAGTCGTTAGTGTTGCCATGCTAACCTGCCCTCTTAGCTTGTATTTCAAAGATTTTTAAAGGAAAGCCTATCCTAGGCCAACTTATTAACCACCTGAGAATTTTCGAAGAAGTAATGACAAAATACTGCAAACTGCCCTCCATTTAAAGAGTGTCATAATTTAAAATATTGTTTTTAAAAGAGTCAGTGTGCTGCTTCTAATATGGGATTGTGGCTTTGGAAGATTGTTAGACCTGAACTAGAAGTTACTTTAAGCCCATGAGAGTGTAAAAGTTTTGGCATACGAAATTGACAAACTATTTAATGCAATAAATCTGAACTCTCATTGCGTTCAACTTAGTACACCTTAATCGGAATATAAATGTCACGCTAGAATACATTGTATGTGTGGATAAATACATGTGTATCTTGTCTTTTCATTGCAGAACCTTGTGCTTCTAGTGATAGTGAGTTATATTTGTAAACAATTTTGTACATACTATTTTTTTCTGACATATATTGGTGTATAATATTATTTAAGACCATTGATACTCATTGAATTAACCTTCTATGGTGTTGGTACATTTATGAATTAAAGTTTAACTTTTTTCTGATTGTCATATTTTAAATCCATTTTTAACACACTATATCATGGCACAAGAAAGGAAGTGAAGTCCTTATATAACCACTCCAGTTTTTTAGACTGCTATAACTTACAGTGAGAGCAAAAGAGAAGTTTGAAATAACTGAAAATAACTGACTTTATTTGGGGGGGATGTGTACTTCCAAGTACGTTAGTTAGTCTAAATGCAATCTTGAGAGCAAAGTACATAGATAACCTTATTTTGCAGTAGTGGAACTAGACACTCAAAGCCATTTATTTATGTGACTACTGTTTTTATTCTGCAGATATTCTAGAATTAGCCATATTTTAAATTAAATATTACCTTAGATACTTTTGCTATTATTATTTAAAAAACACTTAAAAAATTCTATCTTTTGCACATGACACTTGTTCCTTATGTTGATTCCTGGGTTTTAAAAACATTAGTATTTTCATAAGACTTTATTAATTATTAATAAGTCATGAATTATTATGATGGATCACTACTTTTTATTTGAACTTTTTATTTGAACAGGCTCTTAAGAAACTGTAGTTACGAGCTGGGGGTGTGGCTCGGTGCTAGAGCATTGGCCTAGCAGGTGTGAAGCTGGAAGTTGAGTCCCCAATAATGTTTAAAAACAAAAGAAAGAAACTGTAGTGAATTTGTTACCATTCATTTTGTTTGAATGTTCAATTGCGTCATTTTTGAATCTTCTACTCATTTTATACTCTAGGCTGTGTAAAACATTTAAGCCACATGATCAGTGGTAATATAACTATAGAGATAATTGGTTTAAAAGTTAACTGTATGTAAAGGTTTTGTAGTTGTGATTGTTATTTTGCTGTGTGGGTCAAATTGCAAAGCAGCTTTCCTTATTGACTTTTCCCCCCATGCCACACAAGTCTTAGTTTTGTGCGTAGTTAAAAGAAAGAAAGGACATACGGTGTCTTTCTGCGTTGATTTGTTGTTGTTGTTCATTGTTATTCTCAGTGGAACTTCATATTTACCTTTGAGTATTTGGGTTATTATTATCTCGTCTGGCCTGTAAGTTCTGTGGTGGCAGAGTCCTCTATTTGTTATTGTGCACTCTTAGCATATACTAGCATATGTGCATTTCCTAGCATATACTAAAATAACCCATAAATAGTAGCTGAGTTAATCAAAGTCCCAGGATAATACTTTAAAATCAAAACAAACAAACACAAACCTGGTTTTTAGTTCGTAGGCACATTTTAATTTTTCTTAGGAATATGCTCCAAGTGTCTGTTGGGATTTGTTGGGTATCAGGGGACTGACAGCCTGGGATTTAAAGCCACTGAGAATAAGGCACAGGTGGGTCCTGAAGACTTTGATTGTTTTAATGATTTGCCTAGGTGCTCGGTTAGTAGTTGCTGTAATTTGGAGAAAATAGAAGCTCTTAGACCCTAACCTGTTGTACTAGTACTATAGTTATAGACTTGTAATACTTTTAGGTCTTTCTTAATCACAGTGCTGGGTGTTTTGAGTATTGGAGGCCAGTTGGTCCAGTGTCCATGTTCTATATGTAAGAAACCATAACTGGAAGAAGAGCCCAGTAAGCAGTTCTAGGTTTGCATTTGTTTTATGTGTCAGATAATTGTCAAATCAGAAGGTAATTATGATTAACCTAGCAGAGTGTTTTTGTCAGTATTAATTAACAATTCAAAGTGGGTCTCTCTTTTCCTCTTATCATAAAAATAAATTTCAATTAGACTATAAATTAAAGTAGAACAACTTTCTGGAAGAAATCTGGCATTACCTATCATAATTTAAAATACATGTACTATTTGATAGAATCACTTACTGTTTTTGAATTTTTTGTTACATAAATTTTTACACAGGGCCCAACAATTAAATCTATTAAGGATATTCACTGATCATGATTACAAATCAAAGGAAATACAAGTATTGAAAACTGTCCATTGGTAAGGGGACAGTTAAAATCACATTTATGCTGTGAGATACTTTGCAGTTGCTAGCAGGTTTTAGGGATCTATATTTACTTCCTGAGAGCAGCTGAGCATGTCCTTCAGCAGCACACGGACCAGACAGCAGATCTCATCCGCTCTCAGCCTCACTGCACCATTTATGCCAACTGTGGTACACCGTTAGTGACTTAATTTATCTACAAGGTGGATTTAGTGATAGTCCTTCCCTCACAGAGCTGTTGTGGGATCTAAAGGAGATAGTGTCTGTATTCTAAGTAAGCACAAGGTATTATGTAACTGTGTCCTGTCAGTATTGTGTACTGACATGGAACAATTCTCATGATACAATATTGTGTACAAGAAATAAGTTGTACTACACTGTATAATATGATTTGACTTATGCAAAATTAGGGGCCAGTTAGATGGCTCAGTGGGAAAAGACGCTTGTTTTGTCCCTGACAACTGTAAAACAAGTGCAAGACTATGAGGTGCTCATCACAACATGTTGGACTCAAGTTTAGCCACATTTGTGTCTCCTTATCCATTTGGAGATAATGGTCTCAGTCCCTTTTACTGAACACTGTCAGGACAATTTCCTGTTCACTGATTTGATGGTTTGATTTTAACACATATATCAGGGACAGATTCTTCAGTTGACTCTGAGAAGAAAGTTGTTCAGTTGATTCATTCTGAGAGAGTAGTCAGTGTGATGAACGCTACCAAGAGGTCAGGCAGACTGAGGGGTGCAAGTGCCCGTTTGATTGGAGAATCCAATCCTTGGTGGCTTTAGTGTGTGAGGACTACTGTGGTGGAGAAATGGGGGTGGTAACCACATTGCAGCTGCGTGGAAAGTGAGTTACAGTATCTCTAAATGGAGACGTGGAGTGTATTCAGCACTTTCGAGAGTTTTGTAAAGGGAAAAGCGGTAGTGAGGGTGCTGGGCTGAAAGACTTTATTTCTTCAGATGTCCTTAAGCACAGCTGCTTATGGGAAAAATGTTGGAGAGGGAAGATTGAGGCAAAAGTGTGAGGAAAATGTGGTCAGTAGTGAGGGTTCTTGAGAGAACCTGGGAGAGTAGATCTGGAATGGGCGAAGTGTTCCTATGGTATCTTTTCTCCAAAAGGTTCTTCTTTTGTTCTTCATCTCCTCCTCTTCCTCTTCTTGTCTTCCTCCTCCTCTTCCTCCTCTTGTCTTCTTCCTCTTCTCTTCCTCTTTCTCCTCTTTCTTCTTTCTTCTTCTTTTTTTTTTTTTTTTTTTTTTTTTTTTAATAGGCCATGTGTTGGTATACATGTACTCCCAGTTAGAGGAGGCAGAGGCAGGCAGATCTACGTGAATTCCAGGCCAGCTTGGTCTGTATAGATAGTTCCAAGCCAGTTAGGGCTATATATAGCAAGACCCTGTCTAAGAAAAAAAAAAAAAAGAAAAAAATTAAAATTACATTTTTAGTGTGTGTGTGTGTGTATGTGCATTTGCACTAAAGAGAGTGTATGGAGGCCAGAGGCTAGCTTATAGGAGTCAGTTCTCTCTTTCTACCATGTTAGTCCTGGGAATCCAACTTAGGTCTTGAAGCTTGGTGGCAGATGCTTTTACCCTGGAATCATCTCACCCGCCCAATGTGTTTGTTTTCCCATTCTCCCTAATATGAACTTGAAGTCAAATGGTAAGTTCAGTTCTCTTTAGTTACAGGTTTTGCGTGAGGCTTTGTACTGATTTTATTATTATTATTTTGGATACGGACTCGCACTGTACCTGTGCTTTCCTGTAACTCCCTGTGTAGTTCAGGCTGACCTCAAATTTGTGGCAATTCTTCTGCCTCAGCCTTCTGAGTTCTGGGATCATAGGCCAGCACTACCATGTCCTGCTGCCTTGTACTTTTTTTTTCCTTTGAGATAGAGACCTCTGGTTATATGTAGCTCTGGCTGGCCTGGAGCTACTGTGTAGACCAGGCTGGGATTGAACTTGCAGCAATCTCCCGGCTTTAGCCATCAGTGTCCAGATTACAAATATGCGCCCCCCAAAGCATAGTCTTTGTATCTCTCTTATAAGACGAACATTTTGTTGTATTAGTTACTTTTCTATTGCTGTGATAAAACACTATGACTAATACAACTTACACAAAAAAGGTTTTATTTGACTTACAGTTCCAGAGGGATAATAATCCACAATGGCAGAGCAGAGGAGCAGGCAGCAGGCAGTTAGAGTAGCAGCTGAGAGTTCACATCATAAGAAACTGAGAGAGCAAACTTGAAATGGTGAAGAGGTGCAAGGCTTTAAAACCCCAGAGCCCCCAGTGACATTCTTCTTCCAGCAAGGCTATACTTGCTAACCTTCCCCAAGCAGCCACCAGCAGAGACCAGACAGTCAAGTGCCCAAGACTTAAGGCGGACATCTCATTCAAATCACTACATTTGGTGATTCTTCGTTAGCTTAAGATCTTGTTTACTCTCAACAAGTCAACATTTTAAAGTATTCTTATTTCTCAGTGTATATGATTTTAATCAGATTGGGGTGTGCATGAACGCTTAACCAGCTTAACCAGACTTAAAAAATATAATTTAGTAGTAGCTTAGAAAAATATTTCCATATTCTGTTGGCAAGGTAGCCATCCTTAGCTAATTTTTGGAAGTTGATTATCATTTTGAACTTTTATTTATATGATGCAAATAAAACCATATTAAAATATAGGTTCTTTAAATCTGTTTAAATTTTTTACTGTAGTCTGAACAAGCATTATTTACGTATATTTTGACTTTCATATGAAAAAACTTATTTTCTGTAAGATGCCACTTAGCGTCTTTGTGAAATGGACAATTGGAATAACACTTTTGAGTCTTTAAGAATGGTGCACGTGCGCGTGCGTGTGTGCATGTGTGTGTGTGTGTAAGAGAGAGAGGGAGAGAGAGAGAAAGAAAGGGGGGGCATGGGTTAACATGCAAGTGGTACATGCCTGTAAACCCAGTCACTGGGAAGCTGAAGTAGGAGGATTGCTGAGAGTTCAAGGCCAGCCTGTGCTATATAGTGAGTTCAGAGCAAGCCTGAGCAAGTTACAAGACCCTCTCTTAAAACACACACACACACATACACACACCCTGATTCGGCTGATTAACAATTATATTCTTTTAAAAAGAGATTATTCCTCTTATGCACATGAGCATTTTACTTGTATGTATATATGTATGTATGCATGTATGCCTGGCATATGTGCCTGGTACCCATGGAGGACAGAAAAGGGAATTGGATCTTTTGGAATTATAGACAGTTGCAAGCTGCCATGTGGGTGCTGGGAACCAAACCTGTGTCCTCTGCAGGGATAGTGAGTACCACTCCAGCCTCACAAAGGTATTCTTAGGTTTGAGGAAGTTAAAGAAGCTTGTAATATATCAAGGAGGCAAAGTGCCAGACAGTCCTGGGGACAGTGTAATACTGGTTTGTTTGTTTGCTTCTTTCTTTGGTTTTTCAAGACAGGGTTTCTCTGTTGTAATGCTGGCTGGCCTAGAACTCACTCTGTAGACCAAGCTGGCCTTGAACTCACAGAGATCCACTTGCCTCTCTCTGCCTCCTGAAAGTGCTAGGACTAAAGGCATGTGTCCCCACTGCCCAGCTTTTTTAATTTTATTATTATTTTTTAAATACTAGTTTCTTAGAGCAATGGCAGGGATATAAAAAAAAGCTGTGACAACACTGAATTCTTTAAAAGCACATGTAAAGAGCCTCTGAAGACTACTCAGTGGTAGACTACGTGCTTAGCATGTTTGGAACCCCTGGTCCAACCTTTAAGCACTTCTCTTTACCAGAGAGAACAGCAGCGAATGGTTATATCACAGTCCCTGAAGGATCTTGTTCGCTTTCTTCTTCAGCTTTAAATTCTTGTCAGTTTTCTTCAACAATACGGAATTTTGGAGGAGTGATTGAGATAGGGTCTTGCTGTTGAGTTAGGGTATTGCTATATCCTACTTTAGCCCCCCAATGACTGGGTTTACAGGCATTCCCACTTGCGTGTTAATCTCGCTCTGCCCCCCCCCCCCCATTCTTAAATGACTCAAAAACGTTATTCCAATTGTCCATTTTACAAAGACGCTAAGTGGCATCTTACAGAAAAAAGTTGTTTCATATGAAAGTCAAAGTATACGTAAATAGTGCTTGTTCAGACTACAGTAAGAAATCAAAACGGATAAAAGGCCTTTATTTTAATATGGTTTTATTTTACATCATGTAAAATGAAAGCTCAAAATGATAATCAACTTCCAAAAATTAGCTAAGGATGGCTACCTTAGCAACAGAAAATGAAAATGTAATTTCTTTAAAGCTACTGCTAAATGAAAAATTTAAAAAGTCTAGTTAAGCTGGGTACAGTAGTGTGTGTGGTACACGCGCGTGCAGGTACACACACACACACACACACACACACACCCCAATCTGGTTAAAATCACACTGCTAATTGCAGGCTAGCCTCCAACTAACAATTCCCCTACCTCAGCTTCAAGAATGCTGGGATTATGGGTAGGTACCACCACACCTGACTTAGACTTTCTCATGTTATTTGCTGACTTGGACCTGTCTACATGTTTTTCCTATTTTCTAGAAATCTCTTTCTTGATCTTAGTGAACTTTTTTATCCATCCTTTAAATCTTAGTTTAAATGACACTTTTATATTTCTCAGATTAGATGAGTTCTTTTTGTTCTATGCTCTTATAGCACCTGTGTTTTTTCTTATTACTCCATTTGCAATATATGTTTAGAATAACCTTTTAAATCCCTTAAAGGCAGGGAACTCATTTGCTCATTTTACTGCTGTACCCCAACTGATGAGCTGTATTCTGCTTACTACCTGCGAGACACCCACCAGATATTCCTAAATGAATGGATAGCACAGGGTTACACTGAGGAAAAGGATTTCATGACTGTGGGAGATAACTGTTAGTAGTACCAAAAGGAATTTATTAAAACACTTTATCTGCCTGATTAGGAGGAGGAAAGATTGAAGGGCTTTATTATAGAAATTTTTGAGGAAGACCTGTCCTTTGAGGTGAATTTAGGTAACAGTTGAGGCACATAGAGCATTTTCTAAACAAGTTAAAGTGCAGTGAAGTTAGCAGATAATAGATTTGGAGAAGGATTTGATTTAGGTAGAAGAACAAGGTGACTTGTGATAAGATTAGGAGGATAGAGGGATCATGGTATAGGGTTATGTTTTAGGTGGTGGCAGTTCCAGTATCATAAGAGGCGTTATAGGAATGATCATTAGAGGCTTTCAAAACATCGAGAGAGATCTGGATTGAATGACCTTGGAGAGTAGTTTTCTAGTTTGCCTATTTCATTTTAATAAGCAAAACAGATATGTCTCATAGTTGACAGAGACTAGAACTAGCCCTTGTCCACATAGGAAGAACACATTCATAGTGCCTATGGCTATTAACTGTCCTCACAGACACATCCCATAGTGTTAAAGGTCTATGATTCAAGGGATGTTGCTGTGTTTTTGTTTGGAAGCCACATGTTCTCAGGATTAGCTCTTGCAAATGAAGCTCTCTCTTTTTTAATGCAATATTCAGTGTTTTCTGAAGTTTGGATTTCAGAAAGTAAGTAGCATTGAAATTAGTCTCTAGAGCTATACTACTCAAAGCTAGCTATGTGTCAGGATTCCTGTAAACCAGATGTTCTTAGGCCTCAGACTTAAGAATTCAGAATCTGAGTTTTTAACCTTGATACTCATGTGGTTGTCCTTCTAGAGCTTTCTAGTTGCCTGGAAGTAGACACTGGGTGGCTGCTCTGAAACTCACTTGTAGTGAGAATGATAGGGGTGTATGTTTTGGAGGGTTATCTGAGCTAAGAAGCAGTTACAGAGCTTGGGGTATAGCTCAGTAACAGGGTTGTTGCTTCTTATGTGTAGGAACCTGAGCTCGAGAGCCAGCCATGGCGGCACACCCACTTTTGTTTAATCCCAGCGCTCAAGAGGCAGGAGGATCTCTGTGAGTTGGCTGCCAGCCTAGTCTATATATTGATTTGCAGGACAGTGAAATTCTGTCTCAAACAAACAAGAACCTGGGTTTGATTTTAATACTACTAAGACTAAAACTAGCTACAGAGGTGGAGTAGGGGAAGTATAATGATTTTAAGGTATTTATCCAAAGGGCATTTGTTTATTTATTTATTTTTATAGATTAAAAATCTGTGTGTGTGTGTGTGTGTGTGTGTGTGTGTGCGCGCACCCATGTATGTGTACCATATATATGTAGGGTCCTCCTGAGGTCAGAAGGTGACAGAGCCCCTGGAACTGTAGCTACAGGTGGCTGTGAGCCTCTCAATGTGCTGGAAAACAGACTTCAGTCCTTTGTAAGAGCAGTGAGCTCTCTTAACTGCTGAGCCATTTCTCCAGCCCTGCCTATTTATTTTTAAAAATAGCATTAATTTGTGTGTGTGCATGTGTGTGCTTGAAATCATAGTTTACAAGTAAATCTTTGCTGAATTGTTAGCTAGGAGAATGTCTTTCCTCTCTGAGTAGTTTCTGCTGTTCGTTGAATCTAGATGGCAGTGCTTTATTGCTCTAGTTAGCTGCTCATTACTTTGTGTCCAGAGTGAATAAATGAGTCTTCAATATGATTTACGCATACTCATTTTTATTTATTTATTTTTCCTTTTACTACTTTGATGTGTGTGTGTGTGTGTACATATGTGAGTTTATATACATTTCTTCTACTATTTTGGCTTAATTCAAAACTAGTTTTCTTTTTTTTTGTGATAGCCAGAGCAATAAATAATCATCTTTTCCCACCAGCTCTCAAATTTGTTGCATATTAATGATTAATTATTTTTACCATATGACTCCCTTACTTTTGTGTTGGCATTATGTTCAGGTTATTATGTGAGTGGCTACTTTTTCTTTTCCTTGTTATCCACAGCATGTCAGTTATCTTTCTGTTTGTGCTTTATAGTTTGTTTTAACATACAGTCTTGTAGGCTTACTTACACAACAGTACTCGAATTCTCATTCCCTAGTTTTCTTTGGCCACCTCCCAGGTGTAGTAGGCTAGGAATGTACCTTGTCAGAAGTGGCTTTCCAGAAGGCTTTTCCCTTATGTATATATGGTCGTGTTTCTCACTTCTGTTGACCCACTCTGGAACCCTGCTTTTTTTCCCGTTTGTCCTTGAGCTGGCAGTGCTTTTTTAAAAAACAAGACAAAACACATTTATTTTTGAGCATTTCATACATGAGTACTGTGTTTATGTAATTTCCACCTCACGCCTCCCTTTCTTTTCCTTTTTCTTTTCCTGGTTTTTCAAGATAGTGTTTCTCTGTTGTAGCTCTGACTATCCTGGAAATCACTCTGTAGACCAGGCTGGCCTCCAACTCACAGAGATCCACCTGCCTCTGCCTCCTGAGTGCTGGGATTAAAGGTGTGCACTAGCACTGCCCAGCTTACCCCTTCCTTTTCTAACTCCTCCAGTGTCCTTCCACTTGCTCTCAAATTCATAACCTCTTTAATGGTTGCTGTATGTATGTATGTTTGTATATGTAAAGTGCCCAGTCCATTTAGTGGTACTCATATGTATATGTATTTAGGACTGGTCACTTGGGATTGGGTAAACTATCAGGGGGTGTGTCCTTGAAGAAGACTGGTTCTCCCTCCCTTAGCAACCATTATTTGCCAGTAGTACTTCATTTACAGGTGGAAACTTATGAGATTACCCCATCCATGTTGGAATGTCTTACTTGCTTTAAAGCCAATGAATCACAACAATGACTGGAAAGATATACTCAAGGGTATATCTTGGCAGTAACTAAATTGGACTTAAGGCCTGTTCAGTAGGTAGGAATTCATTATTGGTCCAGTAAACGTAGCCCTGCCTGTGGGTGATGAGGTCATGAACTCTAGAGGACAACCTGCCACTGCCACTTTCCTAAACCCGTAAAATTCCCATCTGTACTCTAAAAATTCCTATCTGCTCTACCAGAGCCCAGAGAAGGATTTAGGCAAGTTATAATGGCATTTGGGGAATAGCTGAGACTGTAGAATGTGTACTGAGGGGTGGGAAGCTGGCTCAGTTGTTAGGGTGCTTGCCACACAAGCTGGAAGACCTGAATTCAGACCTCTAGAACCCACGTCAACAATGAGGGACTGTGGTGTGTGCCTGTATCCTGGCCGCAAGGAGGCAGAGGCAGAAGGGTTCTTGGGCTCGCTGGTCATGTCCTCTGTGAATAGATGAGCTTTAGGTGCAGTGAGAGACTGTCTCAAAAGAAAAGGCAAACAGTGCCTTTGACTTCTCCATGTGCTTGTGCACACACATGCACGTGCACACATGCCCACCCACACAGATGTGTACATGGACATGTACACACATGCCATAAAAGTGTGTTGTTTTCCTGGGAAGAAGGTGCTAGAAGAGAAGAGGCCTAGTGATGGAACCTTTGGAAATGTTACCAGTGAAGTACTGGGCGGAGGGAGAAGGTCCTTCATCATTCAGTATTCGTATGTGTGCAGCCGAAGCAAGTGCCCTTTCATTATTCAAGATAAGGAGGCAGGAGAAGTGTGTTTACTAATCTCCGAGTGGGAATTTCAAGATCAAAGTTTGAAATTGTAAATGTTAATAAAATATTGCTACCAATATACCTACCAAATGGAAAATTACATTGAAAGTATGTTTCTTAGACTTTGGAGACAGATATACTTTTAAACAATGTTTAAATAAGTCTAACTTTTATATATTTTATGTTTATTGAGTGTTTTGCTTACAGTTATGTCTGTGCACTGCATAGCTGCCTGGTGCTGGCAAAAGTCAGAAGAGGGCATGTGGTCCCCTGGAATAGGAGTTACAGATGGTTGTGAGCCACCATTGGGTGTTGGGAATCAAACCCAAGCCCTCTAGAAGTGCTCTTTACTGCTGACCACCTCTTTAGCTCGTTCAAATATTGCTAAGACTCTCATAAAAATAAACCTATAAGTCAGGAAAAATATAATTTTTTAAGGTTGTTGTCCTGGTTTTGGGTTTGGAAAACATAGACTTATAAAAAAGTGATGTAAATGAAATACAGTATTCATGAAAACAACATGCGAGTGTATAGCTTAGTAAAGTCTTTCGAACTGAACACATCCATGAAACCAAATCAGTGAAAGATTATACACAGTTAATTGGCCAGCCCCCAAATCAGTTTGGCAGAGGTGAACTCAGCCATCTCTCCAGTCACTCCAAGGTTGACACCTAGCCTCACTTGTAGCGCCATTGAAACTTTTGCATGTGTTGTTCTTCAAGTGATAGAGTACATGGCATATGTGTTGTTTCTGGTATTCTTCTGTAGTAGAGTTGCGATCCTGAATTACGTTGTTTTATAAGCTATTATTTAGTTCATTCTCATTAATACCAAGTGTGTCATTAAATATATATGACATATTGATATATGCAATTTTACATGAATGTTTTACTAGATTTTTAATCATTTGTAACTAAAGATTGACTGTAAATTAGATACTTATTTTGAAACTTTTATGTTTATCTACACTGTTTCAGCTTTATTAGTATTAGCCCTGAGATATAGAAATTGTTGACTGAATATGCAGTTTTAAAAAAATATTTAACCTATTTATCCTTTCTATTGAAAAAATACTGTATTTTTTGTACTTATTTTTATTTTAAGGCAAGAAATGTTTGTAAAGACAATTTTGTCATATCATTGACAGATTAGTGATATAGAATAACTGTGTGTGTGTGTGTGTGTGTGTGTGTATGTATGTGCGTTATGTGTACACAGGGACTTGTGCAGAGGCCATGGGAGGATGTCAGGTATCCTGCTGTATGGTTTTCTGCCTTATTCCCTTTTGAGACAGGGTCTTTCACCGACACTCCTGTGTCTGCCCTCTGAAGTGCTGGCTTGCAGGCATGTGTAGCCACGCCCAGCTTTCTGCATGGTGGCTAGGATCTAGGTTTGGTCCTTACATTTGTATAGTGGGTGCTGTTACCCACTGGGCCATCTCTCCAGTTTCTGAGTTCTTTTTTCAATCAGTGCTAATAACTGCGATTAAAGTTTTTATGGTTGAAAACGTTTGAACTATTGGTAAATGTACTGAGTTTTGTTTATCCCCACCCTGTTTTCTGAAGAAGTCATATTTTATGAAGTGTTTTTGTGTGTGCAATGCCGAGGACTGAGTAGGGGCACATAAGAAGCAGCACTCTGCCTCTGAGCCCCATCTCCAACCCTTAAAAGATTTTATTTCTAGGAAGCTTGTATGTCAGGATTATTTACTCCTAGTAGAAATTAATTCCTGTAGAATTAATATTTTTAATTTTGTGTATTTGGACTTACTAGGTAAATTTTCTTTTTCTTAAATCTAACTTGGGATTTTAAATACTCAGTACACTGGAGCAGCCTGATAGAGCGCCGCCCACTGTGCGTGAGCTCCGTCAGTTTCTCGGGGCTCTGCATAACTAGTTGGGTAAAATAATTCGTCATATTGTATCTATTTTGTGTGCATGTGTGTGTGTGGCCACATTTGCCACGATACACATCATATGCAGGTCAAAGGACACCTTGGGGGAATCAGTTCTCTCTCCGTCCTGTAGTCCTGGGGATGGAGCTCGGGTTGCTGGGCTGGCCGCACGTGCCACCCCTCCTTCCTTACATTGCATTTGTTTATTTATTTTGTGGACAAAATACTTTTACAAACATGACAAAATTCAATAAATGTATAACATAAAGAACTAATGAAATTAATTTAAAAGTTAAGATTCTGGTAGGTAAATGAGTAAAAGATGAGAAAAGATAATTTATAAATGAAACACAGATTGAGATCTGTGGCAGAATATTTGATCTGGCTAGCTTCCACCAAGTTCAGATTCAAGCAATCATTTTTTTTCTCCTATGGAATCAGCAAAAGCAAAAACAATACAAACAGAATTAAAAGGTATTAATGAAGCTTCTAGGCTCTTATATTACTGGAAGCTGGAAAATAATTTGAGATTGACTCTGAACAGCATGCCCTTTACATTTTTTAGTTCAGTTTTGATATATTTTGCAGATATTACTCTAGGCAAATAATTCAAATAAGCCAAAATTCATAAACACAATGTTGCTTTCTTCTTTTTTGCCCTTAGACAGGGTTTTGCTATTGTAACTCTGGCTATCCTGGCTGGCCTTAAACTCACAGAGATCCTCCTGCCTCTGCCTCCCGAGGGCTGGGGTTAAAGGTCTACGCCACCATTGCCTGGCACTTATTTTCTGTTTAAAACAACGTTTCATTATGAATCACTGAGTGGCCTAGAACTTGCTGTTCTTAAACTCACAGAGATCCACCTGCCTCTGCCTTAGTTCTGGGATTAAAGGCACATGCCTCCATGCCTGGCTACAGTGTTATTTGCAATAGAGAAAATGAAACATACACGGTATTGGTTATTTATTTTAGAAGAAGACTTTGTTTTTACTTATTTTTTATGTGTGTAAGCAGCAGTATGGGGGTATGTGCCTGCCAGGGCAACATGTGGAGGTCAGAAGACGACTTGCTGGAGTCAGTTCTCTCCACCATGTGGGTCCTAGGGATGGAAATCAGATTGTTAGGAATGCTGAGCCATCTTACCAGCTCTCCTCTTGCTTTCATGCTAGGGCTTGAACTGGGGCCTTATGTATGGGCAGCATATGTTCCACTACTGATACAGCCCAGGCCTGTGATTCTATAACTCTATAAATAATAAAAATGTTAATAATAATGATAATAGTTCTTCTAAATATTGTATTATTTGTTGGATTGATTATGAGATACTCATGAGAATATGAAGCTACATTTTAGAGATGACAATCTTTTCCAGACTTTCATGAACAAGTCAGGACATTTCTTTACTGTTGTTTTTTATAATAGTGATGGTCAGTGATTATTGATGATGTAATTGCAGGTAAATTGGCAAGATGAGGAGCAGCAAGTCGAAAGAGGTGCCTTTGCCAAATCCAAGGAACTCCCAAAGCAAGGAGACTGTTCAAGGTATGATTTTTTTTTTTTAAGACTGAACTTTTTAAGGTCCTATAATATATTAAATTCTAGGCTAACCAATAGATGAAATTCATGCATATATTTTGATTTATAAAACAAAAAGTGGTTGCTGGGCGGTGGTGGTGCACACTTTTAACCCCAGCACTTGGGAAGCAGAGGCAGGTGGATCTCTGTGAGTTGGAGGCCAGCCTGGTCTACAAAGTGAATAGCAGGACACCCAGAATTACAACAGAGAAATCCTGTCTTGAAAAGACAAAAAAACAAAAAAAACCCCAAAACCAAAAAAAAGTATATTATGCTGCACAGGTGGCTCGGGGTTAAGAGTACTTACTGATCTCGCAGAGGACCTGTGCCTGTGTTCGGTTCCCAGCACCCACACTGTGTGGCTTGTAAACTTCAGGTTCAGGATCATTTGTATGAATTGTACACACACACATTTAGAAATAAATCATATTTTAAGAAGTGGATAAATAATTTAAAAGTTTACTTTTTAGTATAAAAAGTACTTTTAAAAAAGTAAATTAGTTTGAGCCAGATGTGGTCGTACATTACTATAATCCCAGAACTCAAAAGGTTGAGGCAGGAGGATAGTGAGTTTAAGGCCGGCTTGTACTATACAATAAGAACCTATTTCTCTTCAAAAAGCATATACATAAAATTAGTTTTTCTTTCTCAAAAATCCTGACTTCAATGTCTATACCTATAGCACATACATAATAAATTGCAATCTTCCTTTTTTAAAGTTATCTGTTAGGTACTTTAAGGTAATGATATTTAAAAAGGGAAACTGACAAACGAGTAGGTCCAGAGGAAGATTCCTGTTTGTGAGGAAACTAGAAGTTAAGCCATATGGGGAGTATTTGGGGAAAATGAAAATATCCTAGAAGAGGGTATTTCATGGGTAACAACACAGCATTAAACTAATTGAAAGGCTGTTACTTGAAAGACTAAATAGATTTGTTTCTACTAGTACAGTGAAGTGTGGTATAGTTTTAAAAGTACTCTTTCACGTTATATTGTGAAACTACACAAAGTTTTATATTTGGTTGGGTATATTGGTGGATATCTATAATCCCAGAACTCAGAAGGCTCAGGCAGCAAGATTCTAGAGCCTAGGCTATATAATGAGACCCAAATTATTCATTCTTCTTGTGTGTGTGTGTGTGTGTGTGTGTGTGTGTGTGTGTATGTGTGTATGTGTTCAGGCCATTGTTGTAAATTAAGTATACTTTTATATATGTCTGCTGTTTGGTAAGGTTTGGTAAGGGTTTCAGTCCAGTAGTTTTAAGGACTAATGGTATCATGGGCTACTTAACTCTATTTTGAGAAGCATGGCCTAATATAATGGTAGGAAGAAAAATGTATTTTGATTTAGTATTATAAATGCATTTGATAAGGAATAGTTCTATGTACTGAAGTGATTCTCAAGCCTTTGATCACATTTGAGAGCATATTAAAATTCAGAGTCTAAATTCTACTTCAGAATTCTGATTCTGTAAATGTCACTTTTTCTTAGTAGACAGAACTACATCGTGGGATGCACTTTCTCAGACCAAAGCTGCTGTAAGTAGATTTAGTTTCCATTTTAAATCTCTATTTATTTATTTAAAACTTGATATCATGTTATATCTATATCTGTATATTTGTATCTATGTATTTTGTTTTTGTTTTTCTGGCCTGATATGTTATGATGTGGTGAATTTTTTGTAGCACTTTTTTAAGCAAATATTTTGTATATAATGCACAATGAACAAAAATGAGTAGTAAAGGAATAAACAGTATGCTGCTTTAGGGTATCAGCACTATTAATATCAAATATGTCAAATATTCATTTAACTGATGCTGTTTATCCATTTTTAATAAAGTGGTTCACTTGTGTGGTGATGTGAAGGATGAATATGCGAAGGTTGGACTGTATCTGCAGAAGGCTCATTGTTAGGGAGGAAGTGAAAGGAATTGGCTTCTTGAATGGATGTGAGTTATCTCTTTTGTTTTGTGGCAGTCATAAGTTGTTTTCCTTTATAAAGAAGAGTGCCTATGGGCGTTACTTTATGTGTGTGTGTTTAGTCAGTCTTGTCTGGATTGTAGAAATCCAGTCTGGCAAAGTGATATATGGCCCCTTCAAAGAGATATTCCTCTTCTGGGTTAATTATCCTAATATATGCTTTCTTTTTTTGCTTTTATATGTCCCGTGAATTTGGATCTGTTTCTTTATTGTCTGTGTACTTTCAAAAACATTTAATTGTTTTTATTTTATGTGTCTGAGTGTTTTGCCTGAGAGTATGTGTTCACTGTGCATGTTCCTGGTGCCCACGGAGGCAGCTGTGAGCTGCTATGTGGGTGCTGGGAACTGAACCCGGGTCCTCTGCAAGATTAGCAAGTGCTCTTAACTGTTGTATGAGTATTTTGATGGAATTTTCTATGTTCTAATCTTTGGAACTCCTTTGAAAGGAAATCTAAAGGTTCTATTTTTTCTTTCTTTTTTCTCTCTTGAGAAGGTCTATTTTATGAGTCTTGAGAAGCATGGCCCTCCACAAGGGTGGGGAGCAAAAGTGTGTTTTGATTCACTCTAATAAAAATCTGGCTCTATGAGGAAGCAGCATACAACCTGTCTACAGGAGCTTGAACTGCGCAACGTAGGAATGAGTAGTTTTTATGTCCTGATTAAATTTTGAGTGAAATTATGCCTGGTGAATGTGTGAATAGTTAATTTTCAAGAGTATGGGGTGTTTTTGAAGAATGTTTTAGGATATAAGGGATTCACAAATAGGGAGAAAACTAGATATTGAATTGTTATGTGAATGATTCCAATTTTTTTCATAAAAATCTGAAAGAAGGTAAAGTTTTATATTAATTATTTATTTTCTTGTGGTAGAATTTTGATGATTTTAATTTTTATATTTTTTGTTTTCAGATATTTTCCTATAAATATGTAGTACTCTACTATTCAAGAGAAAATACTTTTTAGACTGTTTAGAACATTGGTAGCAACCTACATTTTAGAGTATATGTACAGCCTGAATTGTATGTATGCTGTGAATTTTGCTTTCTTTTCTTTTCTTTTTTTTTATTCAAAGTTTTTTCTCAGATTTTTGAGACAGGATCTCACCATGTAGCTTAGGCTGGCCTGGAACCTTCTGGGTGGACCAGGCTGACCTCAAACTCACAGAAATCCATTTGCCCCTGCCTCCTAAGTGCTGGGATTAAATAAAGGTCTGTGCTACTGCACTTAGGAATTTTGCTTTTATTGAAAGATGTATATCATAGACATGAAATTGTAAAAAGTTGTGACTCCATGAGTACAAATTTTAATCCACCCAAATTTTTCTTTTCTTATTTTTGCATGTAAAATATACAAGATATGTTGAGCAATGATATGCCACATATTTCAGATAATTTGTTGCCTTAAAAAACTCACCATGATGAGTAGAAACTCTTTGGAACTCCTCATAAATCTGTTGGATATTTTTGGTTATATTTGGGGAGTGTAATGCACAAAACATGATTATAGCTAAAGTAGTTATTAAAAAAAGTTAATATTGCAAGAAAGTATTTGTTTTTTCTACTTTGTAGAAAGATATTGGGCAATATTATTTTAAATAGCTATGTAAACCAATGGTAGTTGGATTATTTCAGGATTAATTTATGTATTTTCAATGGTATTCAAACTTTAGCTGAGACACATTGAGAACAAATTAGAAGTAACCCCTACAAGTACAGCTGTAATTGATTCTGTGATGGATGCTAAGAAGTCTGCCAGTGCTGCCCGTAAAATAAGTCGGAAAGGTATGTGTGAAGTTTCTTTTAAAACTATATATTAAACACAGATTAATAAGTTACTGTTACTGTATTTTGGGGTACACATGTGCCATGGCCTACGCTTGTGGAGGCCAAAGGCCAACCTTTTAGAATTGGTTCCCTCCTTCCACCTTTATGCAGGTTCTGGGGGTCAGCTCCATGAATACAGATTTTTGTTGTTTTGGTTTAGTATTTCCTGGTAGTCAGTCCGGTGTGTATGCCTGCATATGTCCCTAGACTGCACTGCTGAGCTGTTCTGAAGCAGCCTCATGTTTAGTGATCCTGATGGTGTTTTCCCCATTGCATCGTGTTTGACAGTTGAGTTTTCATTTGTTTGTGGTAAGACTTTTATTTTGGTGTTTGAGGTTTTATATATTTAGTTTTTTAGTGTACAGGTATAGTCTTTGAAGGTAAAATTCAGTTGACTTAATAACATGTATGTGCTTTCTCTTTGAGGGTGCTAAATTGTTAAAATCATGAATGGAACATCATACAGATACTATCTAATAAATTGATACTTTTGGTTCTTAATTGGTGGGTTACAAAGTACAAGTAAATGTCTATTTAGACTGAAATTTTTGTTGCTGGATTTTAATAGTTCCCCTTTTTTACTGCTTTAAGGGAGGGTTACTGAGGGTTTAACCTAGGACTCCACACATAAGGAAAGTACCCTACTGCTGACTGATATCTTCAGTATTTATTATTTTTTATTATTTTTTAATTATGAGATCAGTTGCCTTCACTGGCTTTGAACTCACTTTGTAGCCCTGGTGGACCTTGAGTTGGTAGTCAATCCTCTCACCTCACAATATGTAAGTTTTAATTTAGCATTATCTTCTTAGAATACAGTTTTCTCTATAAATTAAATTTTCTGTCTGCTTACTTAATAGCTAACTAGAGATGACGGAAATAACACATAAGTGAATTGTGTTCTTAGACAGTTAACGTTTATATCATATGTTCTCATGGGTTTTTTTTTTTCTCCTTCAGATGGTAGATATCTAGATGATTCTTGGGTCAGTGCTCCAACTTCCAAATCTTCTAAACCACAAAAAGAAAAATCTCGTAGTCCTCTCAGGGCTACGACCCTAGAAAGTAATGTTAAGAAAAACAATCGTGTGGAATTCCGTGAACCTTTGGTTTCTTACAGGTTGGTATTGGGAAAAAGAAGTTAGCAACCTGGGTCATTGTATAATCATTGCAATAGGATTATGATTTGTTTCAGTGTTTGTAATTCTCTGATTCTGAGATTTTGTTAGTTACTTTTCTCATTGCTGTGACTAAATGTCTGGGTTTTTTTTTTTTTTGTTTTTTTTTTTTTTGGCTTACAGTTTAAAATGAATATAGTCCATTATGGTAGGGAAGGAATGGCAGCAGACCCATGAGGCTGCTGGTCATGCAGTTACAAAGCAGAGAGAGTAAGGGAATCTCAAGGCCTACCCTAGTACCTCACTTCCTTCAACCAACTGTCCAACTCCTAAAGGTCCACAGACCTCTAAAACAGTGTTACAAGCCGGATAGTCTAGCGTTCAAACACATGGGCCTATTTCACACTCGAGCCACAATAGAAATGTTATTATCCTCCACAAAAGATTATCCAAAAAATAAAAATTCACCAAAACCCCAAAATTCAACCCTCTTATATTATAAAATACTGACTCCTGTACTAGCTCCCATTTTTGTGATACTAGATATCAAATCCAGGATCTCTCATAATGGTAGTCAAAGACTCAGCCATTGGGCCATATTCCCAGTCTGTATCCTTTCTATAGGTGTTTGAGTGGATGAAATAGTAATATTCCCCCCACCTCTCTGTGTTTATGCCACAGGTGTTGTTTTTGCCTAGCTAGAATTAGAGGTGGTTGTGACCTACCCTATGTGGCTTCTGGGAACTGAACTCTGGTTCTCTGGAAGAGCAGAAACTGCTCATAATCAAGTACTCTAAACCATTTCTCTAGGCCCTGAAATAAATTTTTTTCCCCTGATAATATGAGTTGGTTTATTCTTTTACTTTGTAGCAACTTAGATGTTCTAGACTAATATGTGAATTTAATAGTATAGAATAGATAGCAGAAAATGTACATTTTTGTTAACAATGCTTAAGACATTTAAGTACTAAAATTAGAGATTTTATAATTTTAAAGGATACCTTACTGTAATGATTTAAATGTATTTTTTTCATGGCCTTAACATGACAGTAAGACGTAGCAGACCCTAGGACTTACTGTATTTATAAGCATTTTTTTTTTTTTTGTATATTTTAAAGTTCAGTAAATCAAGAAGTTTTTGGTGGTACTTGGTAATTTAGGTATGTGCTTGTACTCTAATTTCATGATAAAGAATTTGGAAGAGAGGTAAATAATGAATTCAATGTTTAATATGTTATATTTGGTACATGTAGCTGTACACCTACTGTGTCGCTCAGCAAGGAGACACAGGCATTATCATAGGTGCAACCCTGCCAGACCTCAGCAGAGGGAGCCACCATCATGGCAAGCGCCATACTGGACGGTGGAACCCTGAGCATCTGAGCTCAGGTTATTGATACAGAACTCCTCGCGTGTTCTGCTGATAGCACGTGCAGGTCATAAAATGTAAGAGGATTTTAAAAAGGGGTGTGTGAGGCTGTTTTCAGCTGTTTGGGTCTGGGCTCTCAAAGGCTGCTGTTACTTTTTCACTGGTAACTTGACTCTGCCCCTCTGTTTCTGGCTGAAAGATTCCTAACTTGTAACTTTTAAAAATCTCAGTTAGCTCAGAGTTAAGAAGAAAAGGAAAAGGAAACAAAGGAAGAGAAATCTTTTACAGCCCTTTCTGGCTGTCTTAATCTATCTAAGCCAGGGAAACTGAAATAACTCTAAGCTTCTTTATCCCAATAATGTTTTTCCTCCATTTATCTCAATAATTTCTGCCTGCTTTCCCTGTCATCAGTTTTTGTGCTCTTTCTTTCCCTGTCTCTACTCTAACTGCTGTTTCCAACCGACACTTTGTCTCTCATATACTTCCCTCAAGCTGTTCCCAGAAGTTCAAGGGCCATGTAACCAAAAGGGTTTGCAGGGGAGCGGGGGCTTTACAACACAACAAGCTTCTATGGCAAAAGCTTTCCTTTACATATTTCCCCCCTATTACTAAGATACAAGTTGATTACTTTTTCCCTGAGGCTTTCTGCTAGGCCATCTCTTTTCCCTTTTGGTCTTTATGAGTTTATCTTTTGCATTTATGCATAACGCATTACTAACAGAGAGTGAAAATTCAGTGGTTGTGAGGTTGCTGGAATCAGTCTCCTTTTTCTGGAGATTTTACTTTCAGGCAGATTGCAAATGTCTCTGTCAGATTCTGTCTTGTGACTCTTTGCACTGATCCATTATCTACAGAAATGGTATAGGGATCTTCATGTTTCAAGGAACTCTGATGTTCATTGATACCATTAAAAGCAACAGTCTGTTTCAACATTCTGTCTGTTGACTCTTTTGCGTAGAGACAGCCTATTCCCTTAAATGGAACTTTGGCTTTAAGATGTTCTCCTCTGGTTTCTGTTTGCTGTAAGTGATTTCTTCCTCTGGAAGCTTTGTCAAACTTGAAATGATGAGCCATTACTCACATTATTTTTTCTTGGAACCTTCTGATGACTGCCAGCCAACTTTTGCAGTTCAGCCAAAGTGAAATTCACACAGGGACAGTTTTCTCATCAAGGCTTCGTATTTTTCACCTTCCTCAGACTCTTCACTGTCACTGGTGTGTGTCAGGTGGAAATGTAGGTTTCAGAAACTTTACTCCATAACCCAGGGCTGATTGTTGCTTTTAGTCTTTGTACTTTACTACAATCTTTAGAAGGCTCTATCTTTTTAAAAGAACTTTTCTTTCCATATTCATGCTTTTCAGGTTAGTGATCAGGGTTTTCAGGTCTTCCTGGCTCACATCTAATCTTTATCAGTTTTGATGGTACCCACAACTTCTCATTTCCACTGGAAATAAAAGCATACCCCTCCCCCAGTGTAAAACTGAATTCCACTGAGATATTAATAGGTCTTTATAATATATGGGTTGATTTAACTCAGCAGATTTTTCTGTAGTCCAATGCCTTTCAGAGGCTGCTGTTCCTGCCTCATTAACATTCTGAAAATTTAAAGTTAGTAGTGCACTATGTAGTCTGTCTCTGGGGTTCTTGGTTATTCTCTTTTGTCTTGCAAACATTTCCTTTAATGTCTGATAGGATTGCGTGGTATATTGGTAATATGCTTTATACCATAGTATGCAAAAATTCTTTTCTTTTTACTGGAGACATATGCAGGGGCATCATCAGTTTTAATTTTTAAAGGAATTCCCATAATAGCCATTACTTCCAGTAAATTTATAATTACAGAATCAGCCTTTTCAGAACTCAAAGCAGAAGCCCATGGAAATCCTGAATAAGTATCAATAGTTGGTGTACAAACTTTAGTTTCCAAAATTCTGCAACATGGAACACATCCATTTGCCAGATTTCTCCTCTTTTAGTACCCTTAGGGTTACTTCCAGCAGGCAATGGGACTTGATTATACAAGGAACACGTTGGACAATTCTTTATAATTTCTGTTACTTATTGTCAAGTAATGGAGAAGTTCCTTTTTAAACTTTTGATGTTTGCATGGTACTTTTCATGAATTTTTGATGCTTCTAACACATTTCCTATTAATAAATGATCAATCTCATTGTTCCCTTGTGCCAATGGGCCTGGCAACCCTGTATGAGATCTAATATCAATAATATATAATAGACAACTTCTGTCTCGAATTGCTTGTTGCAGTTGCATAAATAATGATGTTAATTCTGAATTATCAGGACTAAATTCAGCAGTTTCTATATGCAAACCAACCCTTTCTGCATACTAAGAATCAATGATGATACCGAGAGATTCAGGACAGTCTAACAGTACCATAAAAATAGCATATAACTCTTGATTTTTGAACTAAAGCCTATGGGCTTTGATTGATTTTACTTATTTTTTCTAACTTGTAGCCTACCATTCCTGATTTATTTGCACCAGTATAAAATGTAGGCACTCCAGAAATAGGGTTTTTCCTCACTATACGAGGGAGTGATTTTGTTATTAATTTCTCCCAAATAATTGCTACCAGCTCTTTGCCAATCTTCATTGATTGCCCATAATGACATAATCTCAGTATTCATGTAAGACACTACTATTTCTGCTGGATCTGTTTCTGACAGCTGAGAAAGCCACATTCTTTCCTTTATAATTAAATCAGCAACCTTTTCTATATAGATCTCTAATTCTTTACTCTAGTTATGATGTGCCATAAATATCCATTCTAAGATATATCCTATCTGCATAAGAATCCTAGTAGGGGAATGTTTTGAATGAATGATGACCAAAATACAATTCAGGTGAGGACCTATACATCCACATATGCATCTTGTAGTCTCTTTTCTACCAGAGTTAACTCTTGCTCTGCTGCAGTGGTTAAGTGCCTTGGACTATCTAGGTTGTAGTCTCCTTGTAACTCTTGAAACAAATTACTTAATTCTTGTTTTAGTTAATCCAATGTGAGTCTTACCCAGTTGACATCTCTCAATAATTTTTGGAAATGATTAAGTGTTTCCAACTAATCTCTTCTGATCTGTACCTTTTGTGGTTGAATTTTTTTGCTGACTTATCTTATAACCTAGCTAGTTAATAGAATATCCTCTTGGTATTTTTTTCAGGAGCAATTTGTAAACCCCCAACAGGGTAGTATTCTTTTTGTTTCATCAAACAATTTTTCCAAAGTATCTTGGTCAGAATCAGCTAACAAAATATCATCCATATAATGGTAGATAACGGATTGGGGCTATTGTTTTTGAATTAGTTCTAATGGTTGTTGCACAAAGTATTGACATAACGTTGGACTAACATTCCCTGGGGAAGGACTTCCCACTGATAATTTTTGACAGTTTGAGCATTGTTATAAGTAGGCACCATAAAAGCAAACTTTTCCTTGTTCTGCTCTTGCAAGGGGGTATTAAAAAAACAGCCTTTTAAATCAATCACTATCAAATGCTATGCTTTAGGTAATAAGGAAGGTAAAGGAATTCCAGGCTTTAATGGTCCCATGGGCTGAATCACCTCGTTTACAGCCCTCAAATCAGTTACCATTCTCCATTTCCCAGATTTTTTCTTTATAGCAAACACAGGTGAGTTCCATGGGCTGGTAGACTCTTCTATATGCTGAGCCTTTAATTGCTCTTCTACCAGCTGTCCTAAAGCCTCCAATTTCTCTTTGGTTAAGGGCCACTGCTCCACCCACAGAGGCTTGTTAGCCATTTTAAGGGTCGGGCAGTTGGTATAGCTTCAGCAGTGGTTTCCTTTATACATGTGGAAACTCAATACCTGTTGTGTCTGGCTCTTGAACAGCCTGTACAGCCTGTGCATCCACCTTATTAAGAATGTCTTCCCCTTGTAACCGTATTTTATGTACCCTTTCTGGGATTGAAGGGATATTAATCAGAGCTCCCACTGTTGTTGCAATAAATCTCTTCCCCATAAATTTATAGCTATGTCAGCCTCAAAAGGCCGTAACTTTCTCTTTTGTCCTCCTGGTCCCAAACATTTAATCCAGTTCTACTTTGGTTTACATGGGATAATTTCCTAATCCCTATAAACTGTGTAGATACTTCCTGAAGGGGCCAATTTGAAGTCTTTGACTCTTGATTATTGTTACACGTCACCCGTGTCCACCATACCTTCTATTTCAGTGCAGTTCAATTGGATTTTTAATTTTGGCCTTGCATCATTAATGACAGCTTGCCAGAACACTTGTTTCCCTGTGCTCCCAAACCCACCTGTTCTCCCTACAGGGTGGCTTTTCCTTTGATATAGGGAAACAGTAAGAGTTGTGCTAGCCTATCTCCTGCATTAAATTGCAGGTCTCTTGTTACATAGGCCATAATTTTAATTTCTCCCTTAAAATCTCCGTCTGTCATTCCAGGATGCAGAACAAGGCCTCTTAAAGTCAGGCTGCTTCTACCTAGGATCATTCCTACTGACCCTGTGGGAAGAGGACTGTAAATTCCAGTATCAATTTTATAAGCACTGAACATTTGGGGATAGGGTAAGCTGTCTGTCTGTAGCCAGATCTAATGCAGCACTCCCTTCAGTAGCATGCATCAGATCTCTGACACTGAGTTTGGGTTTTTCAGTTTGCATGCCACCCCAGTGCTGACAGAACACAGGCAGCTTGCTTTTTCTCCGGGGGCCCAAGCTTAGCTCCTTGTAGTGTTTCCCCAACTGCAAGGAATTTCCTTATATATCTCTCTTGGCTCTATACTCATTTGTCTAGTGTCGGCCCTTTCCACACTGTCTGCACACCCCTGGAAATCTGCTCTTATCAGGATTGAGATTGAGTTACTGACTCTTTTGTATTCTGATGTTCTTACGAAAAATACTGTATGGTAATTTTTATTTTATTGTATGTATGTATGTATGTGTGTAGGTATGTACACATGTATGTGTGCTCTTGTCTGCATATGCACTGGCATGCTGGAAGAGGGGGCATCTGATCCTATTATAGATGGTTGTGAGCCACCATGTGGTTGCTAAGAATTGAACTCAGGACCTTTGAAAGAGCAACCAGTGCTCTTAACCACTGAACCATCTCTCTAGCCCCCATTATATGGTATTTTAAATTTTATAAATTACATATCTTTTAAGAAAATAAAAATTCCCAGGGGATAGTTGTGTATGGAATACCCTTTCTACCTGGTAGATCCCATTGATCACTTAACCCCTTCCCTATCTCTCTCTTTCTCTCTCTCACACACACAGTTTCATGCATCCTAGTCTGGCCTCCAGCCAAGGATGAGTTCAAATTTCTGATCCTCTTGCTTCCACCTCCTCCTCCCAATTACTGAGATCTTAAGTGTGCACCACCTAATTTATACAGTGCTGGGATTAACTGTCAGGCTAGGCAGACACTCTGTCAATGGAGATACATACCCAGCTCCTTAAAACCCTTGCTGTCTTCTGTAAGCAACACATCCTCATCTGTTCTTGCCTCTGTGTGTTACCTTTGAGTAGCCATGACCAAAATACCTGAGAGAACAACTTATTTGGACTCATGATTTAGACTCAGAGGGTACAGTCCATGGTTAGTCAGACCCATGTGCTTGAGCATCACGGTGGTGGGAACCTTTGGAGGAGGAGGGAATTCACTTCATAGTCAACAAGAAGCAGAGAGAGACAGAGACAGAGACAGAGTCAACGCTGAGAATGAGAGGAGACCCTGGCAAACCATCAAGCTCAACCATTAGTGACAAACCTCTACCAACTAGGCCACACCTCCTAATGTACACACAACCTTACAAATAGTGGTGTCATTTGAGTACCAAACATTTACTATAAGAGCCTACAGGGAGCATTTCCTATTGAAACCATAACTATACCACTGCATTTTCCAGGACAAATTAATCTGTGTTTCTGTGGTACTAGATAACTTCCATTATAGCATTTTCATACCACATTCTGATTCCGTGTATATCTATTGAAGGGTGTAAATCTTCTCAAAGCAGTAACTGGTTAGTGCTTGCCATGTGCTAAGTATTTATGAATATTTTTACCAATATTTTATTATAAAAAATTAAAATTTTTAGACCTAAAAGTATTATATAGTGAAGACCCTTGTACGTAGTCAGTAAATATTTAATGAGTGAAAGATTATGTAAAATTACTTTTTTATCTATTTTCTTTTTAGAGACTGATTTTTATTTATGTGTACATGTGTTTTTGTATATATGTGCATGTGTGTGCATGTTACACAGAGGTCACAAGAGGGTGTCATCTCACCTGGCTGGAGTGATACACAGGTGGGGGCCATCTGACAAGTATGGGAACGGAACTCCTGTCCTGGCTAAGAGCACCAAGTACTCTTCGTTGCCGAGCCGTCTTCTAGCCCCCTCGATTTTCTTTTTTGTTTTGAGATTGAGAGATGACGTGTAAACTGCCATTATATTTGCTTTATTCTCTCCATAGTCTAATTTTTGACCTAAGTAATTTTAACTGAATTGTTAAATCCTAGTGAAGATAGTGAGCATAATTGCATCTAACCTTGGTTTCTGAAAGCAGCCATAGGACTCATTTCTCTGCCCTATTTTGTTCCAGTAATCAGACACTCTGAAAAGGCTTTAAAAGTTTGGAGGCCATTGATCCCAATGGGAATATGAGCAAAGCTGTAGACGACCTCTGTGGAAAAATGCATGTGTTTTCTTTACTCATAATAGATACAGTTACCATGTTGAATAAGGTCATAATTTTAAGAGTTTCTGTGGCATCTTCATGTGTAATGAATGGACTAGATTAGGCGACATAATAGAATTGTTAATGTGAGGTACCATGTCATTTAAACAGTTTTAGAAGTCACACACTGAAGAAAGTAGCCAAGTTAATATTTCAGATGTTGCAGGTCCAAACTGCTGTTACATGTAGTGGATACTTCATGTCTTCTTACAGCTGAGATAATCTTCATTAACCTCCCTTTTAATAAACCTTTTAGAATAGTATGTAAACTAAAATTGGCTTTGAAGAAAAACTTCCGGTCGATAGACAGAGACTATGGACTTTGTGGTAAGTATTAGGGTCTGACCAGTCTGCCCACTCTTGAGTTTTATGTAGTTTATAAAGCTGCCACACATTTCTCTGGTTACAAAGTTTAACTTTATTAACATTTATTTATTTGTTTTACTTTCAGTTTATTTCTACTTCCATTCTGTTTGCTAATTTGATCCATTTTGTAGAAGTTATACATATGAAGTGCCAGAATTTAGTAACTTTTTCTCCTAGTACTTTTAATGTCCTAGAGGAATGAATTATGCATTTTGGTAACATAAATCAAATAAATCCCAAAGTCAAATTATGATCTTTTCCTGGAGGTCTTGAAGAAATCTGTTTACACATATTGTTTATTTTTAATTTTATAATATGCAGCTCATTGTTGGGTTTTTAACCTTTAGACAGAAGAAAATTGAAGTGTCTTTTATTTTGGATGAATGTTGCTAGGTAGTCAGGGTTGACCAAGAATTCATAACCCTCCCATAATCCCTGCTTGTGGGATTGTAGGTGTTCACCAGGTTGGACCTTAATAATAGCTATTTTAATTTTATGTGTGCTTTACCTGTATGCGTGTGTTCTCTGTGTACCGTGTACATCCCTGGTGCCCACAGAGGAGTGATGGATGGATGTGAGCTGCCATGTGGGTGCTGGGAGCTGGACCCAGGTCCTCTGCAAGAACCACAGGTCTTCACCGCTGAGCCAACTCTTAGTCCCTTGTTTTGTTTTTGAGACGTGGTCTCAGTATACAGCCCAGGTTTACCCTAAACTTGTGATTCTCTTGCATCAGACTCTCAAGTAGCTGAGATTATGGACCTATACCATTAGACCCTGGTTTTACTTTTTTAAACTTCTAGGGATTTTTGTTCTTGTTTGTTTGTTTTATATCTACTGTTAGCTTCAAGTTCTTGATTCATTTTGTATGACTGGTTTCAGTTTGACTGCTTTTTGTTTTCTCTTTATTCTTGCTCAGACAAGCAGAATTGACAAGCAGAAATTATTTGTGTTGTACATAATGTTTTGATTTATGTATATATTGTGGAATTGCTAAATCAAGCTCTTTTATGTATGTATTACCTCACATAGTATTATTTTGTGGTGAGAATGCATAAGATGTAACCCCTTCAGTTTTCAAGTCTACAGAATTCTGTGTTATTAACTCTAATCATGGAGCTTTTTCTTTTCTATCACAGGGAAACTCATGGTACACCTTTCAGCTTAAGCCCCAGTCATCTGGAGTCAAAGCATGTCTATTGTGCTCATGAGGAGAAGGCTGAGAGTGGGAAGCAAGTTACAGGCAGTTGGGAAGATCGAAGTATCCATTGCTGTGATTTTGAGAGCTCTCAACCATCTGTCATCAGTGATACAGTTGTTAGATTTTTAAATGATGGACCAGCGATTGATGCATTGCACAGTTCTGAATGTTTAATTAAAATGGGAGTACATGTAAGAACTGAGGAAGAAATACCTAACAGAGCAAAAGGAAATGAGAACAGTTCAAAGCCTTCTCTTAATAACATGGGCCACGATGTTGATCCAAAAGTATTGCTGCTGTCTGACTCTTCTCCATCCTCTACTAGTGCCTGTAATTCCCAAAGATTAGATATTTCAAAGCGGCGACAACATGATGTTAAACTGGAAAAACTCAAGGAGCGGATTAGGAAACAGTGGGAACACTCAGAAGAAATAAATGGCCAGGCCCAGACTCTAGGTCACATTGACCATCCAGTAATGGTTGTTAATGTCGATAACTCAGTGACAACAAAAGTCCGGAAAGTGGCGACAGCTCCACCTGCTCCAGCATATAAAGGTTTGTACTCCGTCTGTGTCTCGTCTGCCTGTCTTCTGTTTCTGTTCCTGAGGGCGTGCAGAGCAGGTTGATTACTAAGTTAGTTGCATGAGTTTTTTTTCAGGTTCATGTTTAAAATGCCAATTCTAGACCTATGTCAGATCTTGTGAACATGGAGTCCAGAATAAAATTATGTGTTTGTTTGTTTGTTTGAGACAGGGTCTCACTGGTAGCCCTGACTGGCCTAGAATTCATTATGTAGACCAAGCTGGCCTAGAACTCACAGAGATCTTCCTGCCTACACATCCTAATTGTATGTGGAATTAAGGTGTGTGCTACCAGAATAAGAATTTTTAGCAAGTCCACTAGGGGATATCTCCTTTTCTCTCTTCCCTTTCTCCCCTCCTCCCCCTCCTCCTCTTCCCTCCTTCCCTTCCCAGCTCCTCTCCTCTCCTCTTCTTTTTGCAAGAGGGTTTACTCTGTTACCCAGGCTCAAAGCACCTCAACCTCAAAGTAGTCTGAATGTGGGTGACAGGAATGGGCCACAGTGCTCAGCTCCTTAGAGAATTCTTAGAGGTTGAGACTCCACACAATAGGAAATAGGCTTAGTAACATTTTCTGACAACCAAAGAATATTGCTTTGGAATTAATAGGAATTGCTTAACAGTAGTGTTTATAGTAGTGAATGCTTGTAATCCCATCTGCTCTGGAGACTAAGGTAGGGAGACTTTCTAGTTTAAGGCCAGGCCAACCACAGAGAGTTCTAGCTAATCTGGGCTACACAGCAAGACCCTGATGCAAAATATAAAGTTTAAGAAGGGGCCAGGGATGTAGCTCAATACTAGATAGCTTGCTTAGCATACTCTAGTCCCTGAGTTTAATTCTCAATACTAGAAAAACAGTTAAAAAAAAAAAAACCCTACTTAAAAGAAAAAAAATCAGTCAATTTCCAGTGACACATAGGACTGCATAATATTTTGACATTGACATGGATCCTGTCAATCAAAACATTTTTGATTTTTGACAAGAGTTTATATCCTCATATTTTAGAAAAATATTTAAAACAGATGTATGCTAACATTACTAAATTTTATTGCTGGGTGGTTGTGGCACATGCCTTTAATCCCAGCAGAGGCAGGCAGATCTCTGTGAGTTTGAGGCCAGCCTAGTTTACAGAGTGAGTTCCAAGACATCCTGGGTTACAACAGAGAAACCCTGAAATGCTGTCTCGAAAAACCAATAACTAACTAACTAACTAACTAACTAACTAAATATTTATTGAGAAATGCTCTTCTATTTTTATTATAGCTAATTTAAGTTTTCATAATAGTAGTCTTAAGGTATTTTTTAAAATTTATTTTTATTTTTACTTTATATTTGAGTGTTTTGCCTACATGTATATCTGTGTACTACATGGGTCTTCTAGAAGAGGTAGCCAGAACTTTTGATTGCTGACTCATCTCTCTGGCCTTGCGGTTTTTGTTTTAATGTGTATGTTTCTTAAATTATTTTTCACAGAGCCAAGGATGTAACAAAGGGTTGATTTATTGGTTAGTTTGTCTCACACTAGAGTTTTGTCATTAAATCAGCCACTGTAACCTTTATTTTTAAGACCAAAAGAATTGTTTTACAATTATTTACTAAGTGTAGGGGGTGAAGGGAAGGGGGGGAGAGCAGAACACTGGAAGAAAGGAAGGGAGAGTAGGTTCTTCTCTCCACTGGATGTTGGACTCAGATGTTGGGCTTGATGGCAGAAGACTTTACCCACTGAGCGATCTCCTCATCTCAATCTTCTGGCCACTGCCCCCCCCCCCCTTTTTTTTTCCTTTTGGAGACAGGATCTCATTATGTAGCCCTGGCTGTCTTGGAACTCACTATGTAGACCAGGCTAGCCTTGAACTCAGAGATCAGCCTGCTTCTGCCTCTTGACAGCTGGGATTAAATGTGTGTACCAACATGACCAGCCTCGAGTTTTTTTGTGTATGTGCATTTTTTTTCAAGTTCAGTTTTTGTGTAGGCAGATCAAAATATTGTTAAGATCTGTTTCTTCCTTTAAGATATTAAGACATTAAGACACTTTTGTACTAATTAGTTTGTTCTGTGTTTCTTTACCAAATTTAATTTTTCTCTGACAAGTTTTGTAATGTTTCTCTAGTCCTAAGAGGTCTTTAGTCAGTTTTTCTCTGAAACAATTTTAGCAGTATAAATTTTATTTTGTGTTGCTTGCTATGTTTTGTTAGTGACACTTTTTGTGAATTAGATAAAAGATAGATAATTTGCATTGCATTCTAGTTAATCTGTGATAAACTGTGACTAAATTCACTTTAGAATATTTAAGGATGTTTTGTTGTCTAATGTTCTGATGTTTTGTTAATAAATTCTTTTATATCTTCTAGTCATATGTATGTCATATCTACACTGTTGACAGAGCAAATAGCAAACAGTTGAGACAAAATATTCTTGGCTCTGAAAGAATGATTGCCCTGGTCTCTGCTCTGTTGTGTCAGGCACACCAAAGCAGTCTATAGTTCATGTTTCTAATTCTAAAAAAAAAATTCAAACTTCTAAGATGTCAAAGGTTATCTCACTACAAGAAACTTAAGATGTCTTATTGAATTTATATTTTACTTGATACTTTTACTTAGAAGTTATGAATCCTTAAATATAACTTTTTAAAGTTGGTCATTGAGTTTACCATATTCCTTTTTTGATACTTTTTTTTTTTTAAACATGCTTGTTTTTGTACTAAAAGATTTTGTAAGTACAACCTTTAAAGGGTTTATTTGAATAACACATGGTGGACTCTTAAAGTTATAGAATGTAGCTTCTAATATTCCGATTAATGGATTATGTTTTGCAATAGCAAAGTGGTTTTTGTAACTGCAAATTAAACACACTCTATCACATTGTATTCTAAAGTGACATTTTATTTGCTTGAATACATAATAAATGCACTTGGTTGACCGTTCTAAAGATTTAAAGTATATACTTTGAAAAGCTTTAGTACTCTTGTGTTGCAGCCATCTGGTTCCATTTCCGGAGGTTACTTGTGTTAACAAGTTGTGCATCGTTCCAGGGACAGTTTGTGCATTGTAAGCAGTTTGTGCTTGTGTTTATTTCTTCTTTTTATACGGTTTTTATCACACTGGGCCAATTCTCCACCTTGGCGGATCCTCTCTCTTTGTTACACGTTCCTCCTCCTCACTTTCCTTTCCTCTGTTAGGTCCTGAACTTGAAGCCTTGTGTTTGCTAGTACTTGATTTTTGTTTGTTTGTGTTTTAAAAAATAGCTGAGGTAGGATTATAAGTTTGAGGGCAGCTTTGAATTACATGATGAGACTCTGTCTCAAAACCATAAACAACAAGACCCCGAAGACATAGGAAAGTGTTTTATAAAACACAAATGGCACGTGTTCTGTGATGATTGTTGCTCATATTGCACTTAGAGCTTGCTTGTCTTACCTTTCTAGTGAAAAGATCAATGAAGGTAAAGAGCCTAACTTGGTCATGAATATAAATAAGTACACATTTTAAAAAAATTTTTTACATTTTAAATTTGTGTGTGTGTCTCTGTGTGTGTGTGCATGTGTGCTCACATGCATGCCCATGGAGGTCAGAGGTGTTGAATCCCCTGGAGATGGAGTTACAGGCAGCAGTGAGCTGTTTGATATGGGTGCTGGAATCTGAACTGGGGCCCTTTTCAAGAGCAGTATGTGTATTCTTTTTTTTTTAAATGATATTTTTATTAATAATTTGAGTTTCATACAATGAATCTCGATAACAACCACTTCCCATTCCTCTCTGCTCCATCATCCCACCCCTGTGATCTCAAAAAGAAGGAAAGAAAGAAACAAACAAACAAAAAAACTAAGTCAAGCTTGTGTGGCAGGAGCATGGATGGCAGGCTTCACCATGGTCTTTGGAGGCAGAAGGCTGCTCTGATTGTGTAGTGTAACCTGGCCCAGTATATGTACTCTTAACCACTGAGCCATCTCTCTGGCCCCAGGAATTAAAAAAAGAATTTTATTGAGAAAATTGAATCAGCAGAAGAAAATTGACACCCCTCCCCCCAAAAAAGAGTTAATGATTCGGGGACTAAGAAACATATCGCTATTAAAGTCTTACCGTATAAGTGAAGATACAGATACAAAGAAGAATTTCTAAAGAGAGAAATGTTTCCTAAAGAGAGAGAGAGAGAAAAATACATCTAGAACCCCAAGCATTCCAAAATCTGAAATATGGTAAGCACTGATAGAACTGACCTCATGTGGCAGGTCGCAGTCAATGCAGCTGCACAATGCTGTGGGATGACACCCACCAGCTCGGATGTATCTTTACCATGCGTGTCCAGGTTCCCCAACTCCATTGGGTCACAAGGATAATAAATACTGTCTGTGAAGATCACACACAGTGGGGGACTTTCCCTACTATGTCCCACAAGGGGTTGGGGCATTTCTTACCTTTTGCTTGTTTTCTGCTCTGTGGTGTAAAGATACTGGTGGGAATGTCAAAAAGCCTGGCAGACACCTTATTGGTAACAATTACAGCAAAAGAGTACTTAGGTTTATCAGTAGCACAAAACTCAAGCATTCCAAGTGCAAAACATCCTCCAGAAGGGTATGGGCTGGAGTGAGCACCAGATACTGCCCGAGGAACAAGATAAACTGCTGAAGTTCTGTGGGAGAAGCGATGAGCAGAAGTTAATGAGACAGAAAAGTAGGCTCTGGAGCTAAAGATGACTGTCTTACGTTTTAAGAGTAGACCTGTCTGCATTGCAGTAACGTGCTGTCGAATGGAATGCTGTTGTGAAACTCGTGGAGATCTACAACAGTGAACTGAAACAGAAAGGAACTGTGATTGTGGAAAAGTACAAGACTATTAGTATTTTGTTGTTGTTTTAGGGGTTCATGGTGAAAAAGCATCTGCTGATTACAGAGCCAGGGAGAAATTTAGTGACTAATTGCCAAAGTTGTTGCTGATGAAAATCGAAAATACTCATGACACATTACTGTTTTGGTGATATGCCCCAGAAAGATGCTAGCTATAGCTGAGAAGATAGCCACCCAGGAATGAAGGGTCCAGGGGCAGAACGCCTGCTGTGTCAATGCAGCAGGCACATAAGCCTGAAAACTCTCTGATAAGTGAACACATTCACTTTCTCTCTTCTAAAGGGGTTGATTTCTCACCAGTCTGTTCTGCTAATAAAAAGTTAGACCATAGACAGGTTTTTAAATTGGTTTCACTGGCACATGTACTAGCAGCTCACCCTTACTGCTAGGGAACTGGCCTAAACTGACAGGATTTTGTTATCCCTTGACAACTGTTCTGCTCATTTTCCAGCGAAATTCCTATTAAAGTATTATGTATAGGCTTGCAGACCATGTAACTCAATGGTAGAACACTTACCTACTTATTATAAGGCTCTAGGTTCAGTCCTCAGCAACACAGAGAAACAAAAAAACAAAACAGCCCCCCCAAACCAAAAATAATATGCAAGGTATCCCTAAAGCATGCCTTTATTAAGACCTGTGTTCAAGATTTCCTGATAGCGGTGAAGAGTCAATATAAAAACACTTCATTTCTTAAAATTATTTTTTAAACATTTATTTGTGTGAGTATGTGCATTCGTCTGCTTACACACGTCATAACATGTGTCTCTATGTCAGAGGACAACTTGATTGGTTCTCTCCTTTCACCATGTGGGCCCTGGGAATCAAACTCAGGTTTTCAGGATTGAGAAGCAACTGCCTTTACCTGTGGATCCATCTCACAGGCCCCACAACACTTTGTTGAAAGCATGCTAACAGTGGAGAACAGAGATGTTAAGTGTGGAAGGTTTTCTACATGAATTAAACTGAGTTATCTTTCTGAAGATGCTGTATGTACCTTCGACCTTGTTTGGAACTTATGACTAAGGTTACAAATGAGCATGTCTGGCACAAACTGCTGGCCTGCAGTTCTCTGTTCAGTTATGAAAAGAAGGTGGTCAGTTTCTGTCAGGTGAATAAAGAAGCAAGATTTCTGGCCTTCATATGTGAAACATGCCTTTAAGGGTGGATTTAGAGAAATTACTGTATTGATATTGAGACTGCACTTTGGTTTTGAACCAAGGTGGTAATGGTGGTGGTGATGGCAACGATGGTAATGTTAACACTGTAGAAAAGATGCCTGCGGGCGATACATGGACATTACGGTTAGTTGAAGGACTTGAAGCTGTGCGTATTCACAACAGAATAAGAATAATTTTGATTTATAAAATCAAAGCAATTTCTAAGACAAAAGCTTGCAAGTAAAGTCAGTAAGTCTTGGAATTTCTTCTCCTTCCTCTTCTTGTTCTTTTTGTCTCCTCCTCCTTCTCCTCCTCTTCCTCCTCCTCCTCTTCCTCTTCCTCCTCCTCCTCTTCCTCTTCCTCCTCTTCCTCTTCCTCCTCCTCCTCTTCCTCCTCCTCTTCCTCTTCCTCTTGTTCTTCTTTTTAATTTTTATTTTTCCCCTTTATTGAAAATAGATTCTTTTCTCATACAGTATATCCTGATTACAGTTTCCCCTCTCTCTACTCCTAGTTCCTCCCCACCTCCTCTCCCCCTGTATCCATTCTCTTTCTGTTTCTCATTATAAAAGAACAGGCTTATAAGAAATAACAACTAAACATGGCCAAATAAAATACAAGCTAAAACAAAAACCATCACATCAAGGCTGGACAAGTCAAGCCAGCAGAAGGAAAAGAGCCCCAAGGATCAGAAACCTACTCGTTCACACACTCAGGAGTCCCCCCCAAAGAATACTAAGCTGAAAGCTATAATATATACATAGAGGACATGGTACAGACCTATGCAGGCCCTGTGCTGCTTAAATCTTTGTAAGTTCATATGAGCCCGCTCAGTTGGTTCTCCTTGTGTCTCCTTGTTCTCCTGGTGTCCTCCATCCCTTCTGACTCTTAGACTTTTTCTGCCTCCTCTTCTGTGGTGTTCCCTGATCTCTGAGGGAAAGAATTTGGTGGGGACGTCCCAATTAGAACGTTGCCTAGTAATGTCAAGCTGTGGGTCTCGGCATCTGTTCCCGTTTGCTGCTGGAGTAAGCTTCTCTAATGATGACTGAGTAAGGCACTGATCTATGAGTATAGCAGAATATAATATATATCATTAAGAGTCATTTTATTGATACTTTTTTTTTTTTTTTAAAGACCAGTAGAAATTGGTTTTACCTTAGGTCTCTGAGCTATCTAGTTTCTGGTTCTTGGTTACACAAGAAGTATCAGGTATGGGTTCCTTCTTGTGGAGTGGGCCTCAAGTCAAACATTGGTTGGCTACTCCCACATGTTATGTGCTACCATTACCCTAGCACATCTTGCAGGCAGAACAGAGGGTAGGTCAAAGGTTTTGTGGCTTGGTTGGTGTTTATGCTTCTCTTTTGATAGCCTGCAGAGTACCAGGCGCCAAAGACACTAGGATGTAGGAGTTGAAGGCTCCATGTAGGCAATAGCTCAACTTCTCCGTGTTCAGTGAGCTGTGTAGAGCTGTATGGGTGTGGTCCTTGACAGTGGGCCCACTGTCAGCGTGTGGAGAGCAACCCATTGTCTTAGTAACAGCCTGGGTTGTTTGGAGATTCCCGTGGCACCCCCTTGGCCAACAACTCAGCTGGATGCAGTGCATTCCAGTACTGGAAGCCCTGTTTCGTGACAAGAGATAGCCAGTTGGGACTCTCTTCCTCATTATTAAGAGACCTCATTAGGATCACCTTCATATATTTTAGGAAGTTTGCATAGCATTAGGTTCTAGATCATACTCCAAATGCCCCTCAATTCCAGCTGTCTCTCCCCATATTCCTTCCCTCAACCCTTTCTCCCCTTCTCCTCCCAACCTGATCCTTTAGTTCCTGTCTCCACCTACCCCTAGCCCACTCATAAAATCTATTTCCCCCTCCCAGGGAGATCCATGTGTCCACCCTAGACCCCTCCTCCAAACCTAACCTCTCTGGGTCTACAGATTGTAGCTTGGTTATCATTTACTTAACTGCTAATGCCCACATATAAACAAATGCATACCATATTTATCTTCTGGGTCCTGTTTACCTCACACAGGATGATTTTTTTTCTAGTTTCATCTATTTGCCTGTAAATTTAATAATGTAATTAAAAAAATTGAATAATACTCAGTTGTATAAATGTACCACGGTTTCTTTATCCATTCTACTGTTGAGAGACATGTATGTTTATAGTTCCTGGCTGTTATGAAGAGAGCAGCAATGACATGGCTGAGCAAGTGTCCTGTGGCAGGATGAGGTATCCTTTGGGTACATGCCCAAGGGTGGTATAGCTGGACCTTGAGGTACATCTATTTTCAACTTCCTGAAAAACTGCCACACTGCTTTCCATAGTGGCTGTACAAATTTGCACTCCCACAAGCAATGGAGGGGTGTTTGACTTGCTCTACATCCTTGCCAGCATGAGCTGTCACTTGTGTTATTGATCTTAGCTATTTTGACAGGTGTAAGATGAAATCTCAAAATAGTTCTGATTTGTATTTTCCTGATGGCTAAGGATGTTGAACATTTAAAAAAGTGTTTTCTCAGCCATTTGAGTTTACTCTATTGAGAATTCTCTGTATACATCTGCACCCAATTTTAAATTGGAGTATTTGGGTTTTTTTTTTTTTTGATATCTAGTATCTTAAGTTGTAAATATTTTAGATATTAGTCCTCTATTGGATGTGGAGTTGGTAAAAATCTTTTTCTATTCTGTAGGCTGCTGCTTTGTCTGAATGATGGTGTCCTTTGCCTTATAGAATCTTTTCATTTCCATGGGGTTCAATTTATTAATTGTTGATCTTAGTACCTGGACTGTCTTCTCCTGTGCCAATGAGTTCAAGGCTATTCCCCGCTTTCTCTTCTATCAGGTTCAGTGTATATGACTTTATGTTGAGGTCTTTGATCCATTTGAAGTTGAGTTTTGTGCAGAGTGATAAAGTATGGATCTAGTTACATTCTTCTACTTACAGACATCCAGTTTGACCAGCACCATTTGTTGAAGACACTCTTTTTTTCCAGTGTATATTTCTGGCTTAATTATAAAAAGCTATGTTTCATAGGTGTGTAGATTTATGTCTGGATCTTCAGTTCGATTCCATTGATGAATATGTCTGTTTTTATGCCGATATCATGAGGGTTTTATTACTATAGCTCTGCAGTACGACTTGAAATCAGGAATGATGAGACCTCCAGCAGTTTTTTTATTGTTCAGGATTGTTTTACCTATCTTGGGTTTTTTGTTTTTCTATATGATGTTGAGAATTGTCATTACAAGATCGGTGAAGAATCGTGTTGGAATTTTGATGAGTGCATTGAATCTGTAGATTGCTTTGGGTAGGATGGCCATTTTTACTATGTTAATCCTATTGTTCCAAGACCATGGGAGATTTTTCCATCGTCTTATACTGTTGAGGAAGTTTATTTTTAGTTACGTTTGAAAATGTTTTTGTGAACTGTTGGGTGAGGAGCTGCCTAGGTGTTGGCATTCTGTATTGTCTGCAGGTGTTAGATTTCTCTGCGTGTGTGTTGGGGATGTTTGATTGCTTATGATCTGCACCTGAGAAGTTCTGAATCAATGAAAACATCTGAGTAGATGCTTGGGGTTCCACTGTCCAGGTTGGCACTGGCCATGATGGTGGTTCCCTCTGCCAAGGTCCAGCAGGGCTTGCACCTATGAAAAATGCCTCCTTGTCTCTTTTGGCGAGCCCTACCCAGCAGCAATGAACTACTACAAATGGTGCACCAACGTGGAGCAGGACATCACACCAGCTAATCCAACGTGGAGACAAGGAAGATGAGAAAGAAACTCCAGACCTCAGAGAGTTCAGTAATGTATGCTCAGGGCAGCACCTGGAGGACAGAGATTATATATATGCAAAAAGAATGAGTAGCAGTCTCCTGAAGGAAGAGGAGAGAAAGGAAATAAGCCTCTATGAAGAGAAAATTGTGAAAATTAAGTGAGAAAAAGGGCTCAAAAGTGAGTCACAAAAGAGAGGCCTCTAGAAAAAGACATTTTCATGGTAAAAACAAAGAATTCAGCTGGGAGCAGGAAAAAGCAAGGTTCTTACTGCTTTTCCTGATCATGGAGCTGATGCTCCCTCCCGCCACTAGTGATAGCTCACTGTTTCACAAATTGAGTTTTCTGATAGCTGCATTGTATTTGTGTGAAGCTCAAGATGTTGTGTTTGAGGGGTTGTCTGATTCCCCGTAGCAATGGTGAGAAAAAATGCCAAACATCTAAGACTTTTCAGCCAGATATTCTTCCCACAGGCCCAGGGCCTCCTGCTGTTGAGGAAGCCAAGGCTTAGAGCCAAAAGGCCGCTTAGTTAAACTGAACAGTTTTTTTCCCTTGCAAACCTGTCTACAGGTGGTGCTGATAAGCCACATCTGCTATGGTGATGAGAACTCCACACCATGAGGAAACCTCCTGCAGACAAGGTGACCAGTTATTTTTCCAGCAAATAAGACTCTATCTTAAATTCTGGGAAGTGTTTTCTCAGGGTCAGCGCACAGAAGCTGTCTTCTAGAACTGGCCAAGGTTGTTATCTCGTGCTGGCAGCCGAACTTGGTACTGTGTTATCCAGTGGTGCTGGTTTTGAAGGCATGAAGGGGTCATGGAGAGCAGCTGAGGCTTGGCACTGTAAGAGGCCAGGAGAAGCCATTAGTGAAGGTGCAGCCAAAGTAGCAGTTGAAGGCCCAGATTGAAGGGGTCATGCAGAGAAGTTGAGGCTTGGCACCATGAAAAGAGCCGAGGAGAGGCTATTGCAGCCAGTTGCAGCAAGGGACCCCAGCATTCTGAAGATGCCAGTACCCTGGCATAACCACCAAGAGCAGTAGCAGCAGTGGAGTGGAGCCAGTCAGAGCCTGGAGGACATACTGTGTGCTGCAGAGGGCAGAGCCAGATCCAAGTACTTTGGAGGAGCCTAGAAGGTCTGAATAGATTCCAGATAATGGGACATTGATAATGGTTTTTTTTTTTTTTTTTTCCTGTCCAAAGACATTGAGAAAGCTAGATAGATGCTTGCTTTCACTTGGTCTTGTGCATTAGCAACCCTCATGATTGGTCCTCTTGTAAATAGTTTTGCTGGTGTAGTGTTAAACTGTGTTGTATGCACTGTTGGGTGAAGGGCTGTCTAGGGCGTTTTGTATTGTTTGCAGGTGTTTGATTTCTGTGGGGGTTGTGTGATTGCTTATGATCTATTCCTTAGGAGTTCTGACTCAATAAAACACCTGAGCAGATGCTCAGGGTTCCACTGTCCAGGTTGGCACTTGCCATGGCCGTGGTTCCCTCTGCTGAGGTCTGGGAGATTACACGTATGCATTTGCTTCCCTGTCTTTGCTCAGCTCCCGCAGTAGACATGCAGCTACGTTATACCTTCTTCAGTTTCTTTCTTCAAAGACTTGAAGTTGTTATCATACTAGTCTTTCACTTGCTTGGGTAGACTGACCCCAGGATATTAGAATATTTGAGGCTACTGTGAAAGGCGTTTCTCTGATTTCTTTTCTCAGTTCATTTGTCGTTTGTATATAGAAGGGTTACTGATTTTTGTGAGATAATCTTGTATCCAGCTACTTTGCTCAAAGTGTTTATCAACCATAGGAGTTTCCCAGTAGAATTTTTAGGGTCATTTATGTATACTATCATATCATCTGCAAATAAAGATACTTTGACTTCTTCTTTTCTAAGTTGGATCCCCTTGATCTCCTTCAGTTGTCTTACTGCTCTAGCTAAGACTTGCAAGTACTAGATCGAGTAAGTATGGAGAACATGGGCAGCCTTGTGTTATTCCTGATTTTAGTGGAATTGCTTTGTGTTTCCCTCCATTTAATTTGATGTTGGATGTAGGCTTGCTGTAAACTGTCTGTTATGTTTAGGTATGTTCCTTGTATCCCTAGGCTCTCCAGGACTTTTATCATGAAAGAGTGTGTGATTTTGTCAGAGGCCTTTTCTGCATCCAGTGAGATGATCCTGTAGTTTTGGTCTTTCAGTTTGTTTATGTGGTGGATTACACTGACTGATTTTTGTATGTGGAACCATCCCTGCATCTCTAGGATGAAGCCTACTTGATCACAGTGGATAATT
This sequence comes from Cricetomys ansorgei, assembly GCA_026225945.1. Taxonomy (NCBI): domain Eukaryota; kingdom Metazoa; phylum Chordata; class Mammalia; order Rodentia; family Nesomyidae; genus Cricetomys; species Cricetomys ansorgei. The sequence continues at coordinate 13,722,725 of JAMJFZ010004090.1, read as the reverse complement.
TTTTTTAAATGCGTTCTTAGATTTGGTTTGCAAGTATTTCATGGAGTATTTTTGCATTTAAGTTCATGAGGGAAATTAGTCTGTAATTCTCTTTTTTTATTGGGTCATTATGTGGCTTGGTTATCAGGGTAACTGTAGCCTCATAAAATGAATTGGGTAATGTTCCTACTGATTCTATTTTGTGAAATAATTTGAGGAGTCTTGGCATTAACTCTTTTTTGGAAGTCCATCTGTCCCTGACCTTTTGGTCGTAAGACTTTTAATGACTACTTCATTTCCCTAGGGGTTATAGGTCTATTTAAATTACTTGTCTAATCTTGATTTAACTTTTGTAAGTTGTACCTACCAAGAAAATTATCCCTTTCTTTTCGATTTTCCAGTTGTGTGGAGTAGTCTTTTGAGGTGTGTCCTAATGATTCTCTGGATTTCCTTGGTGGCTGTGGTTTGTCCCCTTCTCACTTCTGACTTTGTTAATTTAGGTATTCTCTCTCCGTCTTTTAGTTAGTTTGGATAAAGGTTTGTCTATTTTTGTTGATTTTTCTTAGAGAATCGACTCTTTGCTCACTGATTCTTTGTATTGCTCTCTGTTTCTATCTCATTGGTTTCTGCCTTTGCTTTGGTTATTCTGCCAACTCCATTTCTTTTGTGTCTTCAGCGCCTGAGATGCTCTCTTCCAAGTCTTGTATTTTGTTGGTTAAGCTTGCCTCTGTACTTCCTGTCTGAATTCTTATTTCCTTATTTCCAGAATTCCCCTCAGATTGAGTTTTCTTCAGGTCTTGAACAGTTATACTCATTTCCTTCCACTGTTTCTTTGTGTTTTTCTGGATTTTTTTGGACAAATTTTAATAATTTCCTTTGCTTGTGGCCAAGTAATGGAGAAGTTCCTTTTTAAACTCTTGCTGTTTACATGGTGCTTTTCATGAAAAACTGAGGCTTCTAACCCATTTCCTATTAATAACTGATCGATCTCTTCGTTCCCTTCTGCCAATGGGCGTGGCAACTCTGTATGAGATCTAGAATATGAGTAATATATAATGTACAGTTTCTGTCTCAAATTGCTTGTTGCAGTTGCATAAATAAAGATGTTAATTCTGAATTCTTAGGAATAAATTCAGCAGTTTCTATATATACAGCAACCCTTTAAGCATACTGGGAATTGGTGATGATATTAAGAAATTCAGGAAAGTCTAACAATACCATAAGAATAGCAGATAGCTCTGATTTTTGAACTGAAGCATATGGACTTTGGTTGACTTCATTTATGTTTTTTTGACTTGTAGCCTGCCATTCCTGATTTATTTGCATTAGTATAAAATCTAGGCACCCAGAAATAGGGTTTTTTCTTTCACTATAGGAGGGAATATCCAGTTAGTTCTCTTTATAAACTGAATTCTCTCGCTTTTAGGATATTTGCTATTAATTTCTCCAAGCAATTGCTATAAATGCTTTGCCAATCTCCATTGATTGCCCATAATGACACAATCGCAGCAGTAGTGTAAGGCACCACTATTTCTGCTGGATCTGTTTCTGACAGCTGGTGAAGCCTTGTTCTTCTCTTCATAATTAAATCAGCAACCTTGTCTATATGAGTCTTTAATTTTTTTACTCTGCTTATGTACCATAAATATCCATATCCTCTCTCTGCATAAGAATTCCAGTAGGGGAATATTTTGAATGAATGATGACCAAAATACAATTCATGCGGGGACATATGCGATCCACATATGCATCTTGTAGTCTCTTTTCTACCAGAGTTAACTCTTGCTCTGCAGCAGTGGGTAAGTGTCTTGGACTATCTAGGTTGTAGTCTCCTTGTAATGCTTGAAACAAATTACTTAACTCTTGTGTAGTTAATCTAATTGTGAGTCTTACCCAGTTGATATTTTCCAATAATTTTTGGAAATGATTAAGAGTTCACAACTGATCTCTTCTGTTTTTTTTTTTTTTTTTTACTGACTTATCTTATAACCTAGCTAGTTAATAGAATATCTTCATTGTATTTTTTTTCAGGAGCAATTTGTAAACCCCCAACAGGGTAGTATTCTTTTTGTTTCATCAAACAATTTTTCCAAAGTATCTTGGTCAGAATCAGCTAACAAAATATCATCCATATAATGGTAGATAACGGATTGGGGCTATTGTTTTTGAATTAGTTCTAATGGTTGTTGCACAAAGTATTGACATAATGTTGGACTATTTAACATTCCCTGGGGAAGGACTTTTCTCTGATAACTTTTGACAGTTTGAGCATTGTTATAAGTGGATACTCTAAATGCAAACTTTTCTTTGTCCTGCTCTTGTAAGGGGTATTAAAAAAACAGCCTTTTAAACCAATCACTATCAGATGCCATGCCTTTGGTAATAATGAAGGCAAAGGAATTCCCGGCTGTAGCAGACCATGGGTTGAATCACCTTGCGCTCCAGCTCTCAGTTCAGTTAACATTCTTCATTTTCCAGATTTTGTCTTATATATTTTATTATCTTATAAAAATAGCTCTCAGAGTTCAGTATATTTCTTCCTTTTTTAAAGACAGGGTCTCACTAAATAGGCTTGGAACTCTCTATGTAGACCAGCCTAGCCTAGAACTCACAGAGTATGATTCTTAGTGATAGATTTGAAGCAAAAAATCAGGATGCTAATTTCTAGGAAGTAGCACATATATGATGTTTCTTATTACACTGATCATATGTCACTTTGGGGACATTTTACCAATATGAATAGCAGATTATTCATTTGTTTAGATAGAGGCAAAAATAGATAACAAGCAATGCCTGTCTTCAAAGACAAAGGGTGGTATTCTCTGTCTTTCATCCTGAGAAAGGGTAGTTTGTAGCTCTGAAGCCTATAACTCTTTATTGATACTTTAAAAGTTAATGTATACTTATTGTTTTTAAATATGCGTATGATAGAGTTTAAGTACACTCACTGCTTGTGGATGACATTCTTGTATTATTTAATTTTTTGAGTCTTCATTTTTAGTCTATTTGAATATATACTGTTTTATCTCTCTGAAGCCTGCTTTTTCCAACTGGTAGTCATCAGTTTATTATATAGTATGCATTTCTCCTTTAAAAATATAAAGTTAATTATGTATTATCGAAATTATGAAATTAATGATCACAAAATCACAAACCAGAGCACAGTAAGATGTTACTTTATAGATCCGCCAGAGCGACTATAATGAGAAAGAGAGATAACAGTATCAGCAAGAACATGGATAAGCTAAAATCTTATTTACTGTCGATGAGAATATAAAGTAGTGCCACTCCTTTAGAAAATAATTTAGTAGTTCTTACACTTACACACGCAGTTACCGTGACCCAGCAATTGATTCCTGTCTGTAATACCCATTGAAAGTATTTCCAGTGTTTATAGTATTATTATTAATAATAGACAAAAGTAGAAACAGCCCATGTGACTATCAGTCGGTGAATAGATAAATAAAATGTAATGTCTATTCAAGGAAGTATCGGTTGGCAGTCTCGAAAAGTTACTAAGTGAAGCAGGCTAAACACAAGTGACCACGTACATGTTGATTGTGTCCACTTACATGAAATATCTAGAGTAGGCAAATCCATGACGGTGGACAGGCCTGGGGGTAGTGACTGATGGTAGGGACAGAGTTTCTTTTCTCAGTGATGAAATTCTCCGGAATTAGATAACAATGATGGTTATGAAATTTAGTGTATTTAAAAACCCTAATTGTGTATTTCTGAGTGAATTTTGGGACTGCTGAGGTGATCACTCACCTGGTGGCCGAGGGCGAGCCTCAGGACCCATGTGGCGGAGGGAGAGAACCAGCTCCTGCGGCCACCCTATGCCCTCCACATTCACGCAGTAACATGCGTGCGCCCACCTCCAAATAAACAAAATGTAAAAAACAAAAGTTTCACAGAGTGAATTATATGTTATTTTACTTATATCTGACTTAAAACAAAATCAGTCTTCTAAAGCATCTTTTATTGGTGTGTATCAGGTTTCAACCCTTCAGAGACCAAGATCCGCACACCCGACGGCAAAGTGTGGGAAGAGGCTGAATTTCAGAGCATGAGTAGAGAGCTGTACCGAGACTTAGCGCTTCAGCTTGCAGGTGAGTCTTGCTTGTTACCGTACCGTGCATGCCCTAGCTTATAATCTTAAACATGAAACTCTCACCAAACTTGATGTTGCCCTCTTCTAAGTGCATTGTGTGTTAGAGCAGTAGTGGTTTAAGTCACAAGACTTTCTTAGCTTCGTGGCTCTCCTCCAGGGTTAAACTTAGTCTCCGTGGCTAATGATACAGAAACGAGGCTACTTTTAGGCTGGGGCACTTTTAAAGTCAGAACAGACTGATTTTAAGGAAATACAGAGTTCAGTTGTGGTTTACCGAGGCCCCAGAAGTCTTCATAGTGGCTAGAAGTTTCAGACAGCATATGCTGAAGTCAAAGTCAGTGTTAGAGGAAGGAATACATGCTAGAGAACTGTAAGCAAGAGGAAGCTGTGACAGACTGGAGAAATAGGGAGATGAGTGTTGATGTTGCTGCTTTCTGAGCACCTGTTAAGGCGCTGAGCCGGGTCCTGGAACTCACTCTGTAGACCAGGCTGGCCTCGAACTCACAGAGATCTGCCTGCCTCTGCCTCCCAAGTGTGCCACCACTACCTGGCTTTGAAAAAAAAAATAGTTCTAGGATTGCGTAAAGAATTAGAGTCAAGATTCAAAATCGACTTTGTTTAATTCTAAAACCTGACAGCTTTTTAGTAAACCCCCATAAAAGATTTTGCTAATCTTTGTCGTGGCATTAAGTGTCCAGGTCTGTTTTCTTTGTTTTATTAAACATTGTATTCAGAATACTTTTCTCATGTGGAGAGAAAATATAATATAATAATTATGAACAATTATTTTAGAATAATGCAAAAGAGTTCACATTCTGGCTTTGCATATATATACATTGTGTGTGTGTGTGTGTGTGTGTGTGTGTTACATAACCTTTCATTCTTGGTTTTCTCCTTTAAAAAGAAAGAGATAATAACTGCACGTCACAGGACAGTCTCGTAGGCTGATAGAATATGTCAGGGACTGTTAAAGTGGTTATTCTGTTACACTCTGCCCTGCTCTTTTTATGGTAGGTAAACTGTATTCTTAGCTAGCATCAGCCTATCTGTGTTTTGTTACGTTTGTCCTCGTGTTTGTAATTGTATTGCTCCATCTCGCCTTCGTTCTTCTGTATCAGGCTCTCTCTGTCTAGTCATGTCAGCTAGCACACTGTATAACACACCTTATCACAGCAGTCAGCATAACAGAATAAATGCCTTTGGCTTTCTCTCCAAGGACTGCTCTAGTTTCCTATACTAATGGTCTCTGATTTACCGTCTCCCTTCATACATGTATGTGCACATGAATATTTGTTTGGATTTTGCTGTTATCGAGATCATTAGTGACATCCACCTTGCCACAGGCAGTGTTTAAACCGTGTCCCTCCTTTGCTCAGAATGTCCCACCAGCTCCCCATTTTACTGATGATTAGAACATCACCTCATCAGCTCCTTTTAAATCTCCAGCCCGGCTCCTGCTGTGCTCCTCTGGTTCGCTGCAGCCACTCCAGACTCTGCTGATTCTTAGACACTGTTTTCTCCCGCCTTAGAGCCTTTTACTCAAACTTATTTCTACTCTGCTTTAACGCAGAATTCTATGTGTGCTTTAGCTTAGATGATTCGTATCAATAATTTAGGGTAATTTTTTGAATTTCTGTGATTAGAATTTCACATTTTGCAAAGTTTTTATGTTGAAATTTTTTAAATAAAATAGGAATCTAAGAAAATGTTTCTGAAATTCCTTACATGCAGTTAGTTGATTTGAGCCTTGAAAGCATGACTGCTGTAGCTTCTTCCCATTTGTAGAAATGAGGTGGATTTCTTACAAGTTTTCTGAAAAAGAAAAACAATAACAACAGAAAGAACTGGAACCTAACCGGGGAATAGTGGTCATCTTTAAACCTCTGTCAGAGGGCTTAACATTGATGGTTTGCGGGTCACAGAAACAGCCTCGGTGAAGGCTATTTCTCTCATACATCTAAGACACCGCAGGATGCTTGAAGCTGAAGCAGGTGGATCCCCATTTATATTTTGTTTTTCTTATACATACCTTCGATAGTACTTAACTCATAAACTAGGTATAAAAGATGAACTTAACTGGATCTTATCAAACTCAGCATACAGTTTTTCTTTATTAAGGTGGCAAGCTTGACCTTTCACTTCACAGACATACTGTGTAGCTTCTTTTTGGTATAATCTTACTATGGACATCACTATTTTTGAGCGCTGGGGCCCTTAGAGTAAGTTTACTTGGAAACAAGCTCTATGATATCACTAAAGATATATTCTAATAGCACAGATGGCTACTTGTGTCCAGTGGGTGGAAAGCCTATAGGTGTGGACACTTCAGACAAAGGCATGACTCATTATGGCTGGCTAGAGCTGGATAGCAAAAGATATCATCATGTTATTCAGAATGATGCACATTTATAACATGAATTGTTTATGTTTGGAATTTTCCACTTAATGTTTTCAGATTGCAGTTGACCTTGGGTACAAACTGTAGACAGGAGAGGCTGTTGCACCAGTGTTTCTTCATTGGGGAAGGTAGATGCTGGATGGAAATCATAATGATGGCTGTCAATATTTATCTGTTTCAGATGATGCCTCTCTAAAAGAGAAGCCCACTGAAAAAAGTAAAGAGAAGAAAATGGTCAAACCAATACGAAAAATCCAAAAAGTGACACAGTTGTCAAATCCAGAATGCAAAACAGGTTGGTTTTCAATATTTTGTTCAGCTTAAAGTTGGATATTATGGGGGCTGGAGAGATGGCTTAGTGGTTAAGAGCACTGGCTGCTCTTCCAGAGGACCCGGGTTCAATTCCCAGCACCCACATGGCAGCTCACAACTGTCTGTAACTCCAGTTCTAGGGGATCTGATACCCTCACAGCAATACATATTAAATAAAAAATTTTAAAGTTTTTTAAAAGATAGTTGGATATTATGGAAACGGAATCTATATGGATATAAATAAGTTACCAGATATTGTCATTGTTAAGAACATATGAGAATTCAGTCCATTATTAATGTCATTATTATTATACACATGTTTTGTTGACAAATACACAATTTTAAAAGTTTCTTATATGAATGCATCTATGCAATCATTTTCTCATTGTATTAGTACGCTGTCAAAGCATTCCTAACGAAGCCAATGAAGGAAGGAAGGACTTATGGCTCACAGTTCTGGGGTACAGTTAATCACGCAGGGAAGGCAGTGGCAAGTGTAGCAGGTAGCTACTGTGCTTTTTATTACCCTCTAGCTCAGGAAAGAGAAAGGAAGGATAGAAAGATATCTTTACTGCCCTTGTAGCAGCCTTGAAAGAGAGAAAGGAAGAAATATTCACAGCCCTTTTTGGCTGTCCTTAGCTTGGAGAGAGGAGAACTGAAGAGAACTAAACTAGCACCCAACAAACCAAGCCACCAACTGCCAACTATCACCCCAAACCCACTCTCCTTTATACTCTAAGCAAAGTTCCCAGAAGTCCAAGCAGCGTGCAATCAGGACAGCTGTACATGTCAAAAAACTTCAAAGCATCCTGCTACATTTCTCCCTCTTACTAAGCCATAAGTTGTATGATACTGATTATTTTTTTCTGAGGCCTTCTGCTAGGCCGTCTCTTCTCCTTTCTGGTCTTCAGGAGTTTATCCTTGGCATTCATACCCGATGCATTACTAACAGAAAGTGAGAACCCAGCTGTGCTTTTCTGAGGGTCTTCCCTGAGAGACACCTTTGGTGGTCTCTCAAGAAATGTGAGGTTGCTTGAATCAATCCCCTCTTTCTCTGAAGCTTTTCTACTTTCAGGCAGATGGCAAATGTCTCTGTCAGATTCTGTCTTGTGACTCTTGAGATCAAGACTTAGGGATGTTTTACCTTTTGATGGCAATGAACATGAGAGAGGATTTTTATTTCCCTTGTCAAAACTAGTAGAAGACAGTATTTTGTGGTTCTGGCTCTCGAAAGCATACTCTTTCTTTGGAGGCTGAATGTGGTTTGGGCCGCTCACCTTCTCTGCAGGTTGGCATGAAGTCAGTTTACTTGATGAGCCATTAACACAGGTGGATCCATTTTCTATAACAATGCTGTAGGGATCTTCATGTTTCAAGGAACTCTGATGTTCACCGATATTATTAAATATCTCTTTCAACATTCTGTCCACTGACTCTTTTGCATAGAGATGGCTTATTCCCTTGAATGCCTGGAACTTTGGCTTTAAGGTACTTTCCTCTGGTTTCTGTTTGCTGTAAGTGTTCTCTTCCTCTGAAAGGAGATCACAGTCCCCTCAGGACTGATGTACTGTTGCCATTGTGCAGGTCACAGGAAGTCTTGGGACCCTTGGAGGTTGTATCAAATTTGCAGTGATGGGCATTTCGTGGTCCATCACTGTCATTATCTTTTTCTGGAACCTTCTGATGACTGCCAGCCAGATAATCCAAATCAGCTGAAGTGAGAGTCACAGGGGGACAGTTTACCATCAAGGCTTCATATTCTTCATCTTCCTCAGACTCTTCACTGTCACTGGTGTTGGAGTCAGGTGGAAATTTAGGATTCAGAAACTTTACTCCACGACCCAGGACTGGTTCTTCGTTGCTTTTAGATTTTTGTACTTTAATACAATTGGTGAAGACTTTCTTTTTAAAAGAAATTTTTATAGTCACCCTAACCCTAACCTAACCCCCTCCCCCCCTCCCCCCCAAATAAAAAAGGCTGGAATATGCTGGATTGCTACTGGAAATGCTGCAGGTGACTGTGTGACCCCATGCTTCCTTTTCCCCCTCAGGTGAAGCTGAGGGATCTTAGTTAGACACCTCTTTTGGGAAGGGTTGCTATATTTGACCATTCTCCCATGCAGACTCTTCCCTTAGGTTCCCAACAAGACCATCATCCTGTACAGTCTCCTCTCTTTTACCCACCTGTCCCTGGGGATGAATCCAGTTGTGTTCCCAGTTCTTAGTTTTCCATTTCTCCACCATAATCCTGCCTTAGAGGGTTAGAAAAGCACAGGAGCTGCCTGATACAGGCAGGAGCAGGAGGTGGATGGTCACTTCATCCTCAGTCAGGAAGCAGAGGGGAACGCTGCAGTTCAGCTAACTTTCTCCTTTTTATTCAGTTTGGGACCTCATAGAATAGTGCCATCCACATTCAAGATGGGTTTTTCTTCCTCTGCTAAACCATTCTGGAAACACCCTCATAGCATAACCAGAGGGGTTTTCTCATGGTGATTATTAGTCATATCTAGTTTACAATGAAGATTAATTGTCAGATTCCTCATTTGTTCACGATAGTGAATTCATCTATCACCTCAAAACGTTTTCTCTAGTATCCTTTAATAGAAACACACTGAATTAAAATAGTGAACTTTTTTCCTCATGCGTGATCTTTTTCTATAAGGGCATTGGCCATGACTGCCTGTAAGTCACACATCGTAACTCCAGTGTTCTTGCCAGTAGTGGTTATGCTAGATAAAGAATAGATCAAATTAGGAAAACAAGTAATCTCTTCTTCTGTAGTGATTGACATGTCAACCTTGATTCAGATTCCTTTGGCGCATGAGTTATCTTTACTATGATTCGGTTTTCTCATATGTAAAAGGATAAATCGGTGGTGTCTCACGGGGCTGTTGTGAGAACTAAAAGAATTAATACTAGAAAACACTGCAGTGTAGTACCTCATGCATGGCACGCTTCCCGATTTCTAGCTGTCCTGAAATGTCATACTCAGCAGGTAACTTTCGGCCATGAAAGACTAGAGGCAGTTTGAGAGCCTGTCACTTCCAGTTTCTGAACACTGAATTGATGCATTCCCTCATTATTCAGGTATTTTTCAGCAGTGACTATACATGTGGCAGTCTGGGGTACTAAGCCTAGGCAATAACAGTGGTTAGCAAGACAAAAAGTTCCTGAGAGGTACAGTTATAAACAGTGTGACACACAAAGTCTTATGGGAAACAGCAAGACTGATGAGGTACTGTTTTTGATCAGGCCCTTGTTTTGGTTATGGACTAATTGTTAGGATTATTAACTTCAGATGCAGTAACAGAATAATACTAGTTCTATACAAATGAAACTTGTTTTATGAGAATATGAGTTATCCCAGTGTTAATTAAATTAATTAAGTATAAAAACATGTTTATATGATATTATGTAATTTTATCAGAGGCATCCTTTGGAACAAAGAACGAAGATTGTATTTACCGAGTTTTATGATAGTCTATTTTGTCTGTATGCACTTTGCTATTAACCTAGACTGAACAGCATTAAATGTGCTAAAACTATATTAATAGTTTACTAGCAAGAGTAATCTTCTTCCTAAAATTACTTTATGAGAGTATTCCAGAGGCCATAATTTAGTCTTTTATTTTATGTATCTGGATATTTTGCCTTCGTATGTCTGTGTACCACAGTGGCCAGAAGAGGGCATCAGATCCCTTGACATTGGAGTTACAGAATGATGTGTGTTACACATCACAGGGGGTCAAACCTGGGTCCTCTGGAAGAACAGTCAGTGCTCTTTAATTGCTAAGCCATCTCTCCAGCCCCTACCACACAGTATTTTCAAAAAACCAAAACTACCTGTGAATTTATGTATTGTAGACATTGATGTTCACCAGATGTAGATGTTGATTAGGGGCAAAGGCTTTTAGTCTTTTGTCTAATTAAATCACCGTTTAGACCTCTTTACAATACAGTCTTAATCCTTGAACTGGAAGGCTTCAGCCTTTGTACAATCTCGATCATTTAAACTGCTAGCCTGGACCTAGAAGGCTTCAGCCTTAGCTTTCCGAGACCTACTGCTGACTGAGCCATTCTGACTAGCCCCTTCTGAACTCTGACTCTTCTGCTTCAACTCTTTCTTCTGAGCTTCTGCTGAGCTCTGGTGTGTCTCTGTGTCTCTCTCTGAGCTCTCACTACTCCATCCTTCCTCTCTGACTGGCTGCTCTGTAACTCAGTCCAGTCCCAACTTGTGTCACTCCTCTGTAACTGACTCTTTAACTTACTCTGTTTACTGCTCCTCAACTGACTCTTCAGCCTGCTTCTCAACTGAGTCTTCTTACTCTCTGTCTGCTTCTGTGTCTCTGAGTCTCCTCAACCTTTATGTAACTCTCTTTAACTAGTTGAGAGCCTGCCTTTTCTCTCGAGAGTTGAACACTCATCCTCTGATCAGTCAGTCTGTCTGTTGTTCACTCTGACTCATCTCAGAGGTCACTTCCTGTGTGACACTGACTCCTTCTGAGTTCTGCTTCCTGTGTCTGCTTCTTCTGGTTTTTTTCCTAAGGATTAAAGGTGTGGACCACCACTGCCTTCTGAATACTGGATTAAAGTTGTGTCTACATTCTGTCCAGACCCCATAGGCCTCTGAATATAGCCCTTGGAATGTAGACCTTAGCTTTCACACAGGGCTATTCCTCTACAATGTTTAGTTTGTGTCAGAAAATTAAGGCAAAATTACAAAGAATCACGTTATGTCATTTTGAAAGAACATAAAGTTTCTTATAGTTTGAGCAATAAGCTTAGAATACTTCAAATACTTTAGAACCATTGTTTATGGTTAATAAAGTGCAAAGGCATTTCTAAAGTGAACAGTGGCTGACGCAGTGGGTAAAATACTTACTGTGCAAGGGCGGGGGCCTGAATTTGAATTCTCAGAACCTGAATAAAAACCAGACATAGCATCAGCACTGTAATCCCAGTGCTCCTGTGTGAGAGAGTAGGTGGAAACGATACCTGGAAGCTCCTGGACCACTAGACTGGCACACGCCACAGAAACACTGAAACACACAGAAACCATCTCCAATGAGGTGAAGGTAAAGACCAACACCCAGAGTTTTCATCTGACCTTCCCTTGTGTGTGCTTAGTGCTCTCAGAGGACAGGAGAGGGTGTTGGACATCTTGGAACTGGAGTTGCAGATGGTCGTGAGCCTCCATGGGGGTGCTGGGAATTGAACCCAGGTCCTCTGTGTGGTCCTAATTGCTGTGCCATCTCTCCATCCCCTGAAGATATACTTTTAATGGCAGACCTTTAGACCTTAGCAGAAGATAGATGTAAAATTAGTTATAAAAGCTACATGAACAAGTAAATACACTTCTTAGAGATAAAATTAAAGTTTTAACTTTAGTGCATTATGTATTTTAGGTAGTAGTCGTTTGATAAGTACATCTTCTTGGCGAGATGGACAAAAATTAGTAAAGAAGATTCTGGGACCTGCACCCAGGACGGAGCCAAAAGAGCGAAGACCAACATCAAATGACAGAACTGGAAGAGAAAGAATGGCTAAATTTGGTGAGAGGATATAGTTAAAATTGTTACAAAAAGCGAGGTTGCTTGTTTGCATTCTTAGATGGTAAAAATATGCTGGAGAATACTTTAAGATTTTGCTTTAAAATTGTTGCTGTAGCTCAAAAAAGAGGAAATGTTCTGTTGAACTTGGGTAGGTTTGGAGAAAAGTTATTTTTCTCAGAGGTATATAGAGGGATAGCTAAATTTGTTGTAAGATTAAGGACTCTTAATTTTGACCTTCAAATTCATTCTTTTTTTTGTTTTTTTTTGAGACAGGGTTTCTCTGTTGTAACTCTGGCTGTCCTGGAACTCACTCTGTAGACCAGGCTGGCCTCGAACTCAAGAGATTCACCTGCCTCTGCCTCCTGAGTGCTGGGATTAAAGGCAAGCACCACCACCCGGCTAAATTCATTCATTTTTAAAAAGTACATTGACTGCTATTTAAAACAGTTACGGGGCTCAGGAGATGACTGAGTGTCTACAGTGCTTGCTATGCAAGCATGAGGTTAGATCCCCAGTGACACACCTGTAATCCCTGCCTCGGAGGGGAGGGAATTCCAGGAGAAAGCTGGCCACCAAGACTTGTAACAGTTTCTGATGCTGTAGCTGAGTTCTGAAGCCTTATTTATTTAGAGCCAATTGTAACTGTTACTTTTTCCCTGTACCTGAACTCTGCCTCCTAGTTCTCTTGCTAGGCTTGTAACTGCTTGTAGCTGAAAGCTAGTTCTCTTGCCCCAACTGCTAGAGTTGATTCTTAACTTGGAGCTTTTTTTTTATTAAAAGATTTATGTATTTTATTTATATGAGTGCTCTATCTGCATGCACACCTGCGTACCAGAAGAGAGCATTGATCCCACTACAGATGGTTGTGAGCCACCATATGGGTGCTGGGAATTGAACTCAGGACCTCTGGAAGAGTAGCCAGTATTCTTAACTGCTGAGCCATCTCTCCAGTCCCCAACCTGATGCGCTCTTTCAACTCCCTAGCTCTTAAAGGTTAGAAAGGAAAAAAGAGAAAGGAAGAAATCTTTACAGCCCCTCTGGCTGTCTTTATCTATCTAAACCTGGAGACCTGGACTGACTTCTGGCATCTTCTACCCTGTCCTCTAACACGCTTTCCCAGCAACTGTCCTCTGTCTCACTGATTCTCTGTCTGGGCCTTCCCAGCAACTGTCAACTGTCAGCACTCCCTTAAATAGACTCCTAAGCTGTTCCCAGAAGTTCAAGCAGCATGTAACCATAAGGAAGGCTGCACAGTACAAAAGACTTGGCAAAGCGTCCTACTACAAAGACTAGCTGTGTAAGTGAGCTCTGGTTATGACTGAGAGATCCTGCCTCAGTGGAGAAGACGGAAGAGTGGTTATTGCTCACGCCCACCCCTGGCTTCACGTGCACGCACCTCCCTCCCCATGCATGCATGTCCACACACATGTATGCCCACACACATATAAGCATGCACACACAGAGGCATACAGCACACACACATAGTACACACAGAGAAAGAGAGAGGGAGAGAAAGAAGGGGAGGAGGAGGAAACAATAGCTAGTTGTCTTTCCCATAAGCACCAGCTCTGAGAAGTGAAACATAAACTCCCGCAGGCCGGCTTTCCTTTTCAGCACTGAACTTTGCCTCAGTTAATTTGAGTGCCTGGGTCAATTAAACAAAAACATAATCAACTCTGATTTAATATATTGCAGTCAATATATACTTTGTATTTCTTTTTCTTTATTTCTTTAATCTTGCAAGTGAACTCATGCATATTCTTAGTCTAACATTAAGCCATGTCAGCAAATAGTAGATGATAAAATGGCTGTTTGCATGCATAATGTGCTTATTGTGTTCTGCCATTCACTGGAGAGCCATGGAGGCTCAGCTGTTAGTCAGCAGATGAGCGTTCCCAGGGAGGTGGCGGGCTTTAGTATGTAGGACTTCATCAACCACAGTTCCTGGCTACCTGTAGTTTACATTTATTCTAATAGAAGGGAACATTATGTTTTGTTTCTTCTTGAAATTTTTTCTTGTTCTCTTAAAAAAAAAATGAATAAAATACCAATACTTCTAAAATATTTTTATCAACAGGAATCTAAACTTTCAGAAATTCTCTGATAAACTCATCTAAATGTGGTGTCATTTAATTGCAAAATGAATCAGTGTTTTATAGAATTTTTAGAAAAAATCAGTAATTTCAATACCTTTATTGTATTTGGTACAGTTTGATCTTTCTTTTTTAAAAAAGAAATCATTATTTTATTTGTATGGGTGTTTTGCCTGCATGTGTGTCTGTGTACCACATGTGTGCCTGGTCTCAGAAATGGATGTCAGATCGCCTGTGTGTGTTGATTATCAAACCCTGGCCTTCTGGAAGATTAGACATTTCTTTTTGCCACTCAGCCTTCTGTCTAGCACCAAGTTTGATTTTTTTCAAAGCACTTAAATTATTATATTTAAATATTTCTAAAGAATTTTCCTGGTTAGTTTTTGTTACTGCTTGGAGGCAGAGTCTCCTGTAGCCCAAGCTGGCCTCAAACTTACATGTAGCCAAGGACATTTATGAACTTTTGACCCTCCTGCATCCGTCTCAGAAGTGTTGGGATTACAGGTGCATGTCACCACATCTGACTCCTTAAAATTCTGATGATTTTTAAAAAGAGTATTGATTTTTTTTTACAACATGTTTGAAGCAGGAGAAAAATTTAGTATTCATGTGTAAGAGAAATGGTGATATTACATATTCCCATTAGTTATAATATTTGTCTTTTTTACAGAAATACTATAGGATGTGTTATAAAAACTATAAGAGCGTATAGTTTAAATGAAACTCTTACTGATATAAAATGAGTTCACTCTTAAAAACATTCTTTGAAGTATTATAGGATATTTGAATCTGAATTTAAAATAAAGGAAAATTCCTTAATTTTCTTATTATTGCAGTAAATCTTAGGAATGAATCTGGAGTTTTAATATAACTAACAGTCTGTGCATTGCAGGGGGCCATATAGGAAGAGCAGAATCTGACCCCAAGTTGGATGTTTCACATAAACATTTTCCACGAAACTCAGACCGTTCAAGAAGTAGAGCTCGATCTGAAAACAGTATAGTGAAATCAGCTCCACCCATTCCAGACAATAAGCAGGAGGAAAATGCTGCATTAAACAAGGATTTCTTGCCAGTTGAAATTCGTGGCATTCTTGATGACTTACAGCTAGATTCTTCAGCTCAAACTGTGCGGCAAGAGGTTGGAGAGGTACAGAGCCAGAAGTCATCAGCACCTGTGCAAGCGCCTCGGAGTCACAGCCCAGTGAAAAGAAAGCCTGACAAAATAACGCCTAACGAGGACCCCCCTGTGATTTCCAAGAAGCGCCACTATGACACAGACGAGGTACGGCAGTACATTGTTAGACAGCAGGAGGAAAGGAGGAGGAAGCAAAATGAAGAGAAGAAGGCTCAAAAGGAGGCTACAGAACAGAAGAACAAGCGATTACAAGAGCTCTATCGGAGACAGAGAGAAGCCTTCACTAAAGCCAAAACCGTGCCTCCTCCTGACCCATCAGCCTCTCGGCGTCTACAGGAAACATACTCCAAACTGCTTCTAGAAAAGACTTTGCTTGAAGAGCCAACGCATCAGCATGTTGCCCAGGGAACACAGGTACTAGCAGTGATGGGAGCAGAAAGTGGGGTAATGCTTGCTTGCTTACACAACTGCTGAGAAGTTACCCCTCGGAATTGGACATGCTCAGATACTTACAACTTTCAGGACCTTTCATGAAATTTATTGCATGCAAAAAGTAATGAGAGAAATATAGAAAGTAAGATCTGAAGGTCTTGCAACATTGCTTACCACTGATCTCTTCTGTTATTGTCATTTTCCTGCCTACTTTTCATTGTACTGACAATTTATTTAGTGCATAATGCAGAACCAAGTTATGTTAATGAAATACTTAGTTTTGGGTTCACTGTTGAAGTGAGAACATAGTCTTGTGCTAATGTTTTTAAGACTGATAACTGAGTGTGTCCTGAATATTACATATTATTTTTAAGGCTTTACTTACAGGTTTAAGCATCAGTAAATGCAACCCCAAGAAGGTTATGTATATTCTTTTTACTTATCAGATGAAAAAAACTGAGGTTTATAAGGGTTACCAATTTGCCTTGATCATGCTGTTAGTTCTAGTTCTGTTGCCTGTTGCTGTGATGAAATACACTGACAAAAGCAATGTACGGGAGAAAACGTTTTTCTGGCTCTTAGTTTAAGGTATAGTCCATCATGGAGGGGATCAGGGTGACAGGGGCTTGAAGCAGCTGGTCACATCACAGTCATAATCAGAAAGCAGGCAGTAATGGACACATGCTTCAGCTTAGCTTGCTTTCTCCCTTTAAATAGTCCAGGGTACCAGCCAGGGAATAGTGCCACCCACAGTGGACAGATCTTCCCACCTCGATTAACATACTTGAGATAATCCCTCACAGGAATGCCTCAAGGCCCACGACCCAGAGAATTCTAAATTCTGGTAAATTGACAGCTGTTATTAACAATCACAATGTCATTGTTGGATTTTTAGATGATGTTTTTGTAGTGGTTGTTTTTTGTTTAGTTTTCAACCCACAGCCTTGTATAATGGTTGTTTTAAAAGCAAACTAAATATAAAGTGATTTTACTTGGGGGAGAATAAGCCTCTCTTTTATGATTTTTTAAAAACAATTAAATAAAACAAAAATTAAATTAAAGGTAAGTTTTACGCACCAACTGTGAAGATGTTGTTGTGGTCAGAATCAGATACGTGTGATACCCTTTTCTCTTAGGCCAGGCCTGGGTACCAGCCGTCTGGAGAGTCTGATAAAGAAAACAAGGTGCAGGGACGGCCCCCCAGTGCGTCTTCCAGCAGCGACCTGTCCCTGTCAGAGCCTCCACAGCCTCTTGCAGGGTAAGAGAGAGAGAATATGAAAGATGACTAAGGTTCTTTCTTTTTATGAGAAAGACTTAATTTTGACAAATATCTTCAACTAGTGCCTGAATATGGTGTGATCCAGGGCCAGTGTCATTCCTTGTGAAGGAAGTAGCACTCTTCCTCTGACCCCAGCATAAAGTTTTTTGGATGGATAAATCACAGTGAAAGATACAGGTAGTTCTTAATTATCCTTCGTAATAATAACCGTTGGGAAAAGAAAAAAGATTTGAAACTCTTTGAGAATGCACAAATACAAACCAGGTCTTCCCACCTCAGTTAACATAATCAAGATACTCCCTCACAGGGATGCCTAGAGGCCTGTGTCCCAGATACTTCTAAATTTTGTTAAATTGACAGTTATTTCCAATTTCTAATTTCCAATTACTTTCCAGTTATCTCTTTACAACTTGAAGTTCACTCCAAAGGACAATAAGTAACATTGATAACATAAAATTGTTTTCTAACTTGGTTTATTTTATGTGTATGAGTGTTTTGCCCGTGTGTATATACATGCACCATGTATATGCCTGGGGCCCATGGAGGTCAGAAGGAAGTAGAGGATGCCATGGAGCTGGAGTTACTTACTGTTGGTTGTGAGTCACTGTGTGGATGCTGAGAACCAAACCTGAGTCCTCTGCAAGAGCAGCAATTTTTTTTTTCAATTACGCATGTATGTATGTGGATATATGCATGCCAGTGCAGTTGTCTGCAGAGATGATGAGTCTCCTGTGAGCTACCTGGTATCAATGCTGGGAATTGAACCTGGGTCCTCTGGAAGACCAGCCCGTGCTCTGAGCTGCTGAGCCATTTCTTCAGCCCACAACATGTGGTTTTAACCTCAGAGCCATATCTCTAGCCCTTAGTGATATTGATGATGTTTATTGTTTCTTGGTTTCTAGGTCCGGAGCTGATTGAATCCTTTTAGTTAAACACATTGTTTGGGGTTTGGTTTGGTTTTATTTGTTTTGTAGTGCTAGAGTGAGGCTCAGTTGCCTTGTGCCTTTTAGGCAAGTGTTTTACAACTGAGGCACATCGGCAGCCCTGAGCACTGCTGTTAATAGGGTTAACAGAGGAGATGATTGAAGACTAGACTTGAAACTTTCTCAAAGTCAGAGCATTAGTTGTGGAAGTGGGTTTGAACATAGGCAGTCTGACTTTAAAAGCCAGTACTTTTAATGGATTTATTTACTTACTGCTAGTAAAAGAAATGTATGATTTTTTAAATATTCTAAATATACGTTAAACTTAGATGATAAATTACCACTTTTTTACTATGAATACTTCCATTTGAACAGTACCGCCCACGTCGTCACTGTCAGACCTGCTGTGCTGCTGTCATGTCTATAAATTTTGCCTTTCCCTGAGTTTCTTTCTGATTCTAAATAATGTTATGAAACAAACCAAGCACAAATTTGTTGTTACTGTGCATCAGATCCTCTACCTCCTTTTTCTTTTCTTCCCTTCCTTTTTCCCCTTTTAAAATTTTAGATTTTTTTTTTTAGTTTAAAATTGTACATTTTAATAAAGTACTGTGTTGTGTGTGGGCACATACATCAGAGAACACATGTTGTGATTGGAAGGCAACTTTGCGTGGTCAGTCCCTTCCACCTTTATTTGGGTTCTCCAGGCTTGGATGGCAGAAGCCTTTACCTGCTGAGCCATTTGGTGGGTCCCTGTGGGTCCCTGCTTCCTGGTCCCCTCCCTGGAATAGCCAAGCTCTTGTGCACTGGCCCAGCCTTAAAGAGGGAGACATAGTCAGGAACCACCTGGGGCAAGAGAGTCTTGGACTGAGGCTTGAGACTGGTGAGGAACAGATTTCTTGGGAGGCATTGTCAGAGAACAGTACATTTATTGAAGCAAAGGGAAATTATGTATGTATGCATGTATGCATGTATGTAGAGGGAAAGGGGAAATGCCCTATGTAGTGGTATGTTCTAAGGCAGTGATACTAGGAGAGCTCCATTTGGATGTGGGGACTCACAATCAGGTATGGGTGGTTGTGTGTTACTGGCCGGGCCAAAGTCTTGAGGAAGCCTCCTTTTCGTAAGCAGAGATTTTACAGGGGCCAGGGGAAGAGACCTTATAAGGTGATGGTATAGACAGAGGAAGTCCATCCTGGGGCCCTCCAGCTGCAGTGGTCAGATAGACAGCCACCAGGCCACATACCTTGGAGAGGCAGGATTTTATCATGTACTGTGTGACATAAGACATGTCAGCACTCTGGGAGCTTTGCTAGCTGTTAATTCTCACTGGGGTCTGTCAGGGTAAGAAAAGGGGAGCAGCTGGACACCTTGCACTTTCAGAGTGAGAAATTCAGGATTCAAAACATGCTTGCTTCAACCCCTTCTTAGCTCTAGGCCATCCCCATGTGTCCCAATATTTAGTAATTTTAAGCATTTCTCTTTTTTATAATATTATTTTTAAAGGGTTGGATAGAGGTATTATTCTAAGGCCGCTTGTCTGCAGAGTTTTAAATAGTTTGAAAAAAATAAGGCCTCTTACTAAGAAGAAAGCAGTTTGCAAAATAGTACGATTGGTGAAATACTATTTTTATGCAAACACCATCACAAAAACACAATATATACATGGGTAAATGTTAGCAAGGATATAATTGTAAATGAACTACCAAAGATAACAATGACTTTTTGATTCTTGATCTAGGAGTAATTTACCATTCTCAACCCTTTTTGCCTTTTTTCTGGAAGGTGTATATATTGTTCTTATAATCAGAGAGCTCCTTTCCCCCATTTTAAGTGATGGTTTGGACTGGGGCTATAGATCCATAGTAGAATATTTGCCTAGTATTAGCAAGATTCTGGAATCAATTGCTAGCACTGCAAAAAAAAACAAAAACAAAAACAAAAAAACAAAAACAAAACCAAAAACAAACAAAAAAACCATAAAGATTGCTGTATTAACTAACATTGAGATTTCTGTTACCAGAAGAGACTTGATGGAACCTGCATGGATGCAGCCTGACAGGCTGAGCCCACGAGTCCACAGCTCTCCACCACAGCCCCTTGTTGGAACGACTGAAAATTTACTCTCGCATCTCTTGAATCTTGAGCATGTAGGAATTTCGCACAAGGACTTTGACTCTGTTTTGACAGCAAAGAAGAGTCATAATAAGGCTTCAGGACCGTTAGTTTTGACACCTCAGCCATATCTGACCTCACAAGCTCCTCATCCAGATGCCTTGTTAAAACCTAGTACCAGCCAATATAAGAGTAAACTGGATCGTATTGAAGCCTTGAAAGCAACAGCTGCTTCTCTGTCCAGCAGGATTGAAAGTGAAGCTAAGAAACTAGCTGGAGCCAGCATTAACTATGGGTCAGTGTGGAACACTGAGTATGATGTAAAGCAATCACCTCAAGAGAATGGACCTTGGCCTAAAGCTATCAGTCCACCTGTGAAAGAAGACATTGAAGATGTATTCTCTGCCCGAATTCAGAAGATGCTGGGAACTTGTGTATCTCATGCAACTTTTGATGATGATCTTCCTGGCGTAGGCAGCCTTAGTGAATTTAAAAAACTTCCTGAGATGATCAGACCCCAGAGTGCCATATCAAGCTTCAGAATAAAATCCCCTAGTCCTAAACCAGGAGGGCTGCTGGCACAGTTGTGTAAGAGGCAGACTGACTCTTCTAGCTCTGATGTACAAGCCTGTTCTCAAGAAAGAGGCAAGAGATCTCTTTGTTCCAGCACAGACTCAGTCAGCGAAGGGCCTCTTTTTAGCGAAGGGAGTCTCTCTGAAGAAGAAGGAGGTCGGGATGGACGGCCCCTTTTGAAGGTAGCAGAAATCTTAAAGGAAAAAGAATTCTGTGCTGGAGAGAAAAATTCTTTTGAACCCATCAAAGAATTTCAGAAGGAAGCTGAGAAGTTCTTGCCACTTTGGGGACATATAAGTGGTACACAAAGCAAAGGACCATGGGAAGAACTGGCAAAGGGAAGTCCACACAGTGTCATTAATATTTTTACCAAGTCATATCAGTTATATGGAAAAGGTGAGAAAAATAAAGACCTATACTATATATTAAGGCAATTATTTCATAATTAATATATTAAATGCAGAGTCTCTTGTAATACTGACATCTTGTAACATAGCTTTCCTTTTCTGTGATTAATTCCTTCAGTTGTCCCTTTATATTTTCTGCTTCTTATAGATGAATTATACCTAACATAAAATAACCTTAGAATTTCTAGGTTGTAGATTTTCACTTTGTAAATTGAACAAATTATTTCACAAATGAGTTGATTTCATCTGTTCTTCATATGCTTAACTGGGTATTGCATTGCATTTTTCTAAAATTCACATTAATGCACTTTATGATCTTGTGACAGCTTTATATATTATTGCCTTTTTTGTTTGTTTGTTCAGCTACTTTATTTATATTGGTGGTTGCTCAGGAAGTTTTTATTATCAACTTGACACAAACTAGAAAGGCCCAGTCCACTGTGGGTGGTGCCATCCCTATGTGAGTGGGCCTTGCTGTATTTAAAACAAAACACAAACAACAACAAAAACAACTAGCTGAACTTGAGCCTGTGAGCAACAGAGCAAGCCAGTAAACAGCATTTCTCTGTGGTTCTTGCCTCTGCTCCTGCTTGAGTTCCTCCTGATTTCCCTCAGTTATGGATTATGACCCGGAAGTATGAGGTAAAATAAATCCTTTTCTCCCCAAGCTGGTATTTATGTTTTTTATCACAGCAACAGAAAGGAAATAAGGACAGTTGTCATTTTATATATCTTTTGATTTTAATGCTCTTTCAGTTTCTTTTGATGAGAGCAAAGTGTTTAAAATATATTTTTTATTTCTTAATATTATTTTATTTTATATGTATGAGGGTTTGCCTGTGTGTCTATCTTGTATACTACGTGTGTGCTTGCTGCCAGCAGAGGCTGGCAGAAGGTGTGAGATCTCCTGGATCCGGAGGTACAGACGGCTGTGAGCTGCCTTGTGAGTGCTGGGAACGGAGCTGGGTCCTCTGGAAGAGTGCCAGTGTTCTGAATGCTGAGTACTTAGTGAGAACACTTAATGCCAGTGTTCATCGTTTTTAATAAGAAATTGCCTCATTCTTACATTCTTGTGTTAGATCTTCACTAGAATTTTATAGTTACATTGGAATATTTGGAGATGAAATTTGTTGTTGGGATTTGCTTCAAAATAATCTGTAGGTTAGCAATAGAAGAGAGGAATGGGTTGTTAAGTGATCTCAATTGCTTTTGTGTTGGTCACTGTTGAAGTTAGCAATGGGTACATTAGTTTCATTATGTTCATTTATTTTCAGATTTTTCCTAGAAAGTGAAGACTGTATGGCTTTATAAGATAAGAAAGCAAGCTGAAAAGATGGGCTAGTAAAAACAAGTTAAACTGTCCCTTGTTTATGTTGTAACTCTATGTTGTAGAATGCTTTGCTTATATTTTTAAATTTGATTTTGCTTTTAACCATACCTCAATTATTTCTTTTGGTAGGGTTTGAAGACAGGGGAGCATTGACGTCACGGCCCTTGAATGCCACCCCGACCCCCCTCAGCAGTGTTTCATATGAAGATGATTTTGTCTCCTCTCCAGGAAGTGGGACATTGACAGAAAAAAAATCAACTCTTGAATCCCAGTAAGAATTTGATAGCAAATATGTATTAAAGTTTCAAGTAGAAAAATTGTGTGGATAAGAACTCTGGTCAGAATATAAGTTGCATCTTGCTGTTGATTGACGTATAGAAAGTCTGTACAGTGGGAAGGTCATGGATTTGGGATCCGGGCCATCTGAGTGGACACTTCAGATTAGTGCCTGTCACAGAGTTGTTACAGATATTAGTGAAAAGACAGATGTTTTTCTTTTATGAGCTAGGATCTCATGTAGCCAAGGATGACCTAAAACTCTTGGTCCTCCTGCCTCCTGTTGTCAAGTAAGCTGAGATCACCTGAGTGTGTCACCACACCCTTGAATGGAACATAGAATGCTTAAAACAGGGCCTGGTGCATAAGAAAGAGAGCACAGACGGGGTCAGTCGTGAGCCCGCAACAGAGGATGGCACTGGGAAATGGTCTTGCGACATGTTAATATAAAAAATGTAAAAGGTTGTTTTCTGTGGTAGGCTGAGGGAAATCGGGTAGATATTTAACTTTGTGATGAGATTGATTGTAACAACTTATGATTATTGGGCCTGTAATTGCAAGATGCTGGAAGGACAGAGGGACTTTGCTGCATAACTCATTTTTATAATAGATTTTGGAGGGGTTTTTCTTAGAATACCTGCTTTAGAGAGTGAACAGAAGAACAGAGGCTAAATTGTACAAAATCACAAGATGAATTTGACTTCTCTAGAGTTTCTTCCCTAAATTTTATTACCATATAAATTTATAATTCCCCATATTAGTATCTTTTTTATGTATCATAAAATATAACCCCCATAAAATTATTAGATAATCTTATAAAATTAGTTCTCTTTAACTTTCCACTAGCTGGAGTAGCAGAGATGAATATTCATAAAAGTATAACAGGAAAATTGTGGTTTAAATTTTGAGCCCAAAGAAAAGATTAGATTTTTAAATTAGGGTTTTTAAGGCTTTAATTGTGGTGGGATTAATATCAATCAATATGATTTGATGCATTTTACTATTAGGTTAAAGTAGAATATATTAAATTATTCTCTAAGATTATCAGAGGAAAAATAACTATGCTTATAAAAGTATAAATTTGAATAGAAATTGAGGTCACATTTTCCTATAGTCAACATTGTATTTTTTCCCAGACAGGTGTGAAATGTTTGGATTTTTTCCTGTTTTATTTTTTTATTTTTTACTTTTTTAAGATAGGACTTACATAGCTCACTTCTTACTTTCCTATTTCCACATCCCCAGTTTACAGGGTTCTACAGATCAAACCTGTGCTTCATGTATGTTAGGCAGATACTGCCAACTGACCTACTGAAACATTTTATTTGGTTTCACTTCTGAAAAAAACTCATCTGAGATTTTTCTGAGTAGTAAACTGAGCTGTAGAGAATCTTTTAAAATTGATAAAAGGATCAGATATTTAAACTATTTGTTGGACATGTCCGCTACTATTTAATTTGAGTATCTTTTGTTTTTAGTTTTTTATTTAATTCAAAGGGATAAGCTTTGCTTGTGGCATCTACTCCAGATACTGAGAGCTCCTTTGAAATAGAATTTGTGACTTCAGATTTTTAAATTTTTCTATAACCAAACTACTTTTTCCTTGACAGAATTGGTGGTAGCAACTTAGTCATTCAAGAGGACCATTCTAGCAGAAAGTCTGCGTATGATCTTTCCTCTATGGATGCGGCCTCTCAGCATTCGTCAGGAGCTCAGTCTGCTGTGTCATCTCGATCATCCACTTTCAAAGGGAAGAAAGGGAAAAAGGAAAAGGTAGAATGTAAGTACAGTTCTGCATGGTGACTTTTATCTTCTCAGTGGTTTTGAATCTGTAGTAGATGGATTTACTTATGATAATGTAATTAGTTTTCACATTTGTAATTATAAAATCTTTCGCTATATAACATCAAACTTTTTAATAAATACTTTCAATACAAATGAAATACATAATTAAATTTTAAGAATTAAAGATACTTATTCACGAAATATAGATCAGGGCCAGCAAGACACGGAGATGGCTTAGTGGGTAAACACCTGCTGCGCGGTCATGACAGCGTGCGCTTGCTCCCTGGACGCATACGCTGGCGAAGGGAGAGGGCCTGCTGTCCTGGGAGCCGTGGAGCTCTCGTATGTGAGCACATTCTCTCCTGCACACACACTAATAAATAAAATAAAACTTCAACAGAAATGTAAGTTATCCTTAGTCCTTCTGTTGAGAGGGAACCACCATTATAACTTTTGATGACTTTTTCCAATATGTATACATGTAGCCACACACATCTCTATTTTAGAAACAAGTACAGATAACATTGGTTTGCAGCTTCTGTAAAGTGCAACTTGGTGTTATGTCGTTAGCATGCACATTTCTAAGCGTCTCAAACATAGTGTAGCAGTTCACTACCTTGTCAGTCCACAGAGAAGGCAGGGAGACATTTTCATAGACGCAAACCCTGCCAGACCTCAGAGGAACTACCTCTCATCGCAAGTACCATACTGGACAGTGGAACCCCGGTTGTCTGATCTCAGGGGTTTTTATCCATACAGAAGCTCCTTGGGTGTTCTATTGGTACAAAAACTCTGCCTTCTCATCCAAAGGCATAATGAAGGAAACCTGTAGCCTGGTCTCATCCCACAGTCAGCTATGTCGTCTTTACGGTGGGGGGCTCAAGGCCTAAGGGACGTGTTCTCTCCTTGTTGCCTGATACCGTGGGAGGGAGGCCGCAAGAATCCCTGCACAGCAGCTTTGCTCTTCCACAGTGGCTCTGCCAGAGAGCAGCGAGCAGGTGCAGATTAGGATGAAGCAACCATTTTACTCTCAGATTTACATGAGGCCAACACCTGCAGATATTACAAACTGCCAAGGCTTACGCAGCCCTTCCCTAACACTACGAAACAGCTATTATAGACAGTACTAGAAATAATCCTCTCCAACACATAGTCCTCAAATTTTCTTATCTGTATTAAAGCAGAAAAGAGTTCATATGGTGATTTTGAAACACATGATAAATTATTGGGAATAATGTGTATGTCACAGTACTGACCGTAGTAGTTGCCTCTGTTGGCATTCAGTAAATCTCTTTGAGTGATTGAGATACCTGTCAATGTCTATAGTTCTACTCTGTTTAAAAAAAAAATTACGGAGACTCCAAGATGGCGGTGGAACAGAGAGCAGAGTAAAATGGGGCTCTGGCCCTGCCCTGCTGCCCCACCAATATGGTCACCCCAGGGCCCTTGCTTGACAGAACTCTGTCACCAAGTTTGGCAGAGGAAATCTTGAGAATTGAATGGCATTGGAAAGACAGCAGACCTGGAAAACCACTGCCCGTGAGAGGGAGGGAGACTGCAGAATACAGTGGCGGCTTACACAGGGAAGGCATGCCCAGCGGAAGCCTGGGGACTAGAGATGGAGTTCTGGGGGTCACGTTAGGGGGCTCCCCCAGAAGGCAGGGGCCACTTCTCACTGCTGTTCCCTCCCCCACCCCCAGACAGAGAATCTGGACTGGAAACATAGTCATGACATTGGTGGGACCAACAAGGCGAAAAAGAGAGCTGGGGTGGGGAGGCAGGGGTTTGACCCACAGGGGGACCTTGGTGAGCACTGCTGAGAGGCGCATGGCTGCAGGTAGTGACAAGCATGGGAGAGCTGCTGATCTGTTGTGGCTGCAGCTCCTGCCTTCCCTGAGGGGTGGAGAAGCATGGACTGAGACGCTGCAGGCTGCGGGCACAGGGCCTGAGGAGACAGGGCAGCCAGCGAGCACACTGCTGGACGGTGGGATCACCCTTGGCTGGGGCAACCGGAAAAGGTGTCCTGGCTGGAAATGTCTCATCTTCTGGACAAGGTCCCCAAACAGGACTGGCTTTGGGCCACCACTGGACCTGCTGGGGGCTTTGCCCCCGACAGAGAGGCCAGAGGCTGAGCTGCTGCTCCCGTGGCTGAGACTGCTGCTCATGGCGCCCTACCTGGTGGGCTGGGGGAAAGCATGGGCTGCAGCATTGCCATGGGCTGCAGGCTGCAGGCACAGGGCCTGAGGTGGCCTGTCACACGGTGCTGAGGGTGGCGGGAGTCCAGTAGCCTGGAGTCTGAATGGTTCCTGCCATGAGCAAGCTGCTGGGGTGCTCTGAATCGGAGTAGTCAGCAGGCTGTCCTGGCTAAAAACAAAACAACAACAAAAAAAAGTGTCATTTTCTGGGCGAGGTCTCCACATAAAGTACCAACCTTCTGGCTACCACTAGACCTGCCTGGCCACTTTACTGCCTGCCATATCAGAGCCAAAGCTGCTGCTCCTGTGGCTATGGCTGCTGTTCAGGGTGCCCTCTCTGATGGGATGGTGGAGGCCAGCAGGTACAAAGGGTGAGTTGGCAGGATGGATGGATGGTGTTGGGGAGAGGGTGAGGTCAGCTGCCTGGAGTCTCAGTGGGCCCTGACCCCAGAATGTGCTGTCAAACCTCAGGATCACCCTGGTTCTGAGCAAGAGCAAGGTGCCCCAGCTGAAGAATTTTCCATAGGTGAGGTTGAGCCTCCTCCTTTGGGGAGGGCCCTTGAAGGCCTTAGGAAGCTCATCTAGAACAGGACAGTTTGAGTTCCATCTGTATTGCCAACACTGCTGGAGTTTGCCTGGCACCTGGACCCTGGCTTCATGGGGCGCTGACTGTGGCAGACATCCGAGGCCCTGTGTGATGTCTGGGCACCTACCTGAGGTGCAGTGGCCAGGTCTGTGGGTTGCCAGTGACTGCGAGATGCTGGGGACCTTCAGGAGATCCAGGTGTATGTGGCATGGTCGGATACCTGCGGGAGGTCCAGGAGATGAAAATGTCTGGGTGCCTGGGAGATGGCTGGGTACCTCCACAGCATCTGGAAGCCTGTGGGAAGAATGGTTGCCTACGAGATGTCCGAGTGTCTGTGAGATGGCTGGTGCTTCTGTAATGACAGGGCATCTGCAGGATTCCCTGGAGCCTGTTGGGGGTAGGAGGGGGTGGCTTGGTACCATTAGGGTGTCTGGATGTTTGCAGGACATCTGGGTCCCCGTGGAGTGCCTGCATACCTATGGGAGGCACTGATGCCTGTGGGAGGTCCTGGTGACTGCCAATGGCCCGTGTGGTTGTCCAGGAGCCTGAGGGATGACCGGTTGTCTGTGGGAGGCCTGGTCCCTATGAGATGCCTTCTTGCTTGTAGGATGCCAGAGAGTCTTCTCAGTGTCCAGGTTTGGGTGGTGAAGCCCAACATCGGTTGAACTCAGTCCTGCAGGCTAATAGAGACAGGTCAGATTCCACAATCAGAGCAGCCTCCTGCCTCCAAAGACCGTGGTGAAGCCTGCCATCCATGCTCCTGCCACACAAACTTGACTCAATTTTCTTTTTTTATTTTTTGTTTTTAATTTTTTCTGAGAGCACAGGAGTGGGAGGCTGGAACAGGTAGGAATGGGAAGGGAGTGTTACTGAGATACGTTGTTGAGACTCAAATTATTAATAAAGGTATTATAAAAAGTCAGTCTGTGCGTATGTATGCTGTGTGCCTGTGTATGAAGGTCAGCATGGTTCTCCTTTCCACCTTGAGACAGAGTCTCTTACTGTTTGAGTGAGTCCCGCAGGTTGGCTGACCGCCAGCTTCTGAGGATTCTCTTCCACCTCACTGTTTACGCTCTGGGATTACAGACATGGGTAGCATGCCTGTCCCACCTGGGTCCTGGGTTCAGCAGCAGGCCCTTAGCCACTGAGTCTCTCCAGCCTCACATCCTGTAGATCTGCAGGTAGGGGATGGCAGTGAGCATGCAAAACCCTCATATATTTGTAAAATGGTTTCATGCTTGGGAATGATTTTTCTTTTATTATTATTATTTTCTAATTGAAAAGATCAACTGCTTATTGAGTTGAAAAATGTGAAGTAGGAATACGGGAAGAAACTAAGTGATCATTATAGGAAAATACATTTGAAAAAATTTAACTGCCTGTGATTTCTGTATGTAGAGATGACCAGTGCTAGCATTTTACAGTTTTAATTGTGATAAAGTAATGCACACAGCTATGTGTGGTAGGGCATGCCTTTAATCCTAGCACTTGGGAGGCAGAGGTAGATAGATCTCTGAATTTGAGGCAAGCCTAGTCTATATAATGAGTTTCAGGACAGCCAGGACTGTATAGAGAGACCCTGTCTCAGAAGAACCAAAATAATAATAATAATAGTAGTAGTAGTAGTAGTAGTAGTAGTAGTAAGAATACACACCAAAATGTTACCAGTCTGGGGAAGTTGCCCAGTCGGTAGAGTATGTGTCCTTACCTAGAATATTGAAAGCCCTGGGTTTGATCCCTGTGCTACATAATATGTGATATAGTGGTGCATTCCTGTAATCCCAGTACTCAGGAGGTAGAGACAGGAAGATCAGAGGTTCAGGGTCTTCCTCAGCTACACAGTGAGGTAGAGGCCAGCATGGGCTACATGAGACACCATCTTGGAAAAAAAAGTGATTTAAATAATTTTCAGGTAGTGCGGTTCAGTGACATGAAGTCCACGTCTGTATCCCCGCCACCATCACCACTGCGTATCTCCATTCTTCCTTCCCTAGCCACTGGCAGCTGTTGCTTCCGTAAATTTGGCTGATCTAGGTATTTCAGGTAAGTACAATAACAGACTCTGGAATTACAGGCATATGCCATAACATCCATTTCCTTAAATGGAAGCAGAAAAATGAACTGCCTTATTTTAGATATGAAAAATAAGTTTTAAATAGAAAATATTTTAAAATAATGTGATTTGTAATTTTACAGAAAAAAATGTTATCAGCTATCTCAGTAGTTCTAATGTTGGGAATTTGTTTATAAAATTTTACTTTCCAGGGTTGGATTCAGTCACTGGAAATGCTCAGAACTCACTTATTGATGAGGAAAAAGTACAGTCCGACTCAGAACGTGGTTCCCATCAAGGAAAGAAACTTGGGGCTGGCAGCAAACTTGCCATGAGAGACTATGAGCAGACTCTGGATGCGGAGGGCACTCTGGAAGAACTTTCTGGGCATTCTGTGAGGTAAAGCCATATATTCTTTCTGCTATCATGCACATATAATTGAACTTACAATATCATTGATGTTCAGCAAATTTGGTAAATCTCAGCTTGGCAGTTCACTCTGCATGTTTGAACTGGTATGAAGTTGTTTACTTCTGAAGGACATTGTAACGTTAATAACTGTAGACTTTATAACATGTGCTTATTCCTCATTGCAGCTGTTAAAACATCTCCAGTAATTGTTTGCCTCAAGCACAAGCCCTTTTTCTATGCTGAAGTCACTGTCATACTGTTCTCAGCTCAATCTTTTGTCCAGGCACTTATCTTTCTTGGGATACATGAGGTTAGGTACCCCATAGAGAAACGCTTAAGAACCCAATCCTACTGGAGTGTTTCCATTGGAGCACACAGCGTATCTCATTTCTACACTTTGTAGTTCTCAGCTGTATTCTTCCTCTTTAAAAACAACTATTTCATATCCTTTTGATCTGACCATTGAAATTATTTCCTCTAAGGGAGGAAGAAATTGTCCTGTCCAGTTAAAACCACTCGCGCGTACTCTGAGGTGTCACTTTTACACTGATCATGACATTTGCATAACTATTTTTCATTCTTTTAAAAATGCTTCAGAGTTGTGTGTGTGTGTGTGGTGTATATGAGAGTGTAGGCATTCGTGGTTTACTGCTTGTGTGTGTGGAGGTGAGAGGAAAATTTCTGGACTCAGTTCTCTGCTTCCTCGTGTTGAGGTAGTCTCTTGTTTCTGCCATGCTGTTTCTGCTGTAAGTTTGAACTCCAGGCTAGCTGGCTCTTGAGCGTCCAGGTGACTCTCCTGTCTCTGCCTCTCATCTCCCAGTAGAGTGCTGTGCTACTGCGTCAGCATTTTTGTTTTTAAAGATGTGGCCTATGAGATTGAATTCAGGATATTGGGCTTGTATGGAAAGTGATTCTTACCTATTTTGGTGTCTCAGTAGCCTTCAACACCCACCCCCACCCCAACCACGCACACTTAGCCTGTTGCTTACAGATAAGCTTTAGTCAATTACTTGTACTGCACAATTACTGTTCATCCATCCACATGACATCTCTGCGTTGTTTGATCATCTTAAAACTCAAGTCTAGGGCCTGTGGGTTGGCTCAGCAGTAAAAGACCTTGCTGCCAAGCCGAAGGATCTGAGTTCAATCCTCAAGTCCTTCATGGTAGAAGGAGAGAATGCTCACAAGTTGTGCTTTGACCGACACAGAAGTATGGGTGCATGAGCATGAACACACACACACACACACACACACACACACACACACTCTAAATAAAATAAATAAAAAATGTATGGCTCTGAAGACACAAATTGATTTTATTTTTTAAAAGAAACTTTTGCCTTTTCTGTTAAATACAGATGAGCGTTTTTAATGCCTTTGTGTCCTGCCATCAACACCATCATTGGCTACATTAAAATTAAATTTTAATTGCTTTGCCACTGAATTCAGGATTCTTAAATGTTTACCTTTCTGCAAGAGATACTCTGATAATTTAGTTGGACAAAAATCTGTAAAGCTAACCATTTCTAGACTATGGAATCCAAACAAGCTCCATAAGTACTCCTTACCAGGCCTGCGCCTGGCCATTCATTGTCTGTAGATTCACATAAAGTCATCTGAACCTTGTTCAAGAAGGATGTAAAAAAGAAAAGCAACTTTCTAACTTAAGATCACTTTGAAATGGTAGTCTAAGTGATTCCTCTCTGCAAAGCAAATTCATCTTGTAAAACCACACAGTGAGTTAGAGAGTCCTTCCTTTTGTTTGTTGTGGTAGAATTTAAAATGAGAATTCCTTTGAGGTACCATAAATAAAATTAATTGTAGTTTCCTTCTATATACAGTGTTTTGCTTTATATGGTACAGTTGTGGTCAACTCTTGAAAAATGCTACATGAAAAATTGTAAAAAAGGAATGACTTCTTTTAAAGAAAAAATACTGTCTAAATCATCTCATACCATCTAGGCCCATCTGGCATGCCCCCTGACTGATCTCTTTATCCAGTTTTATGTTTGAGCTTAATTAAACCTTATTTTGATTAATGATGGATTCCAGTCTGAAGGATAGTAATGGTGCTAATTTGTACACGCTAAAGAGACTTTCATAAAGTGCTTCCTTTAAATGAAAGGCAAAAGATTCCAACAGAAAAGGGAAAAGTTAGGTTGTATGCTTACGTTATGAAGATGTACAGTGAGAGTAAAGCTTTTATTCCTGAAACTGGGAAGCTGGTAAAGAAAGTGCCAGTAGTGACAATACCTCAGACTGTGAGGTTTGCAGCCAGTGCCGATAAGTGCCAAGTTAAGATGGAAGAGTTACGCTGGAGAGACAGCGCAGGGGATGAGAGTGCTTAACTGCTCTTTCAAGGAACCCAGGCTTTGTTTTTAACACCCACAACCTACATTGTGGATCTCAACCGCTTTACCTCCAGTTCCAGGGAATCCAATGCCCTCTTCTGGCCTCTTCAGGCTCCTGCACAGGTCATATACAGAGTCATACACTCAGGCCACACACATACACATAAAATAAATATTTTTTAATATGCAGAAAAAGCATTAAATATATGTGGTGTGTGTGTGTGTGTGTGTGTGTACAAACAGTGTATTTCAGGTTTGATACTGGCTAAGGTTTCAGATGGCCATTGGAGGTCTTGAAACATATCCCCCATGTGTTGGAGGAGCACTATTGTTAGACTATCAGTTTAAGACCTGGTAAGCCAGTAAATACTTCTCAAAACTACTATTAGTCCAGTGTTCAAGCTAGGCATATATTTGCCTTTGAAATCCATCACATTTTTTTTTTCAGAAGCTGAAAGCAAACTTACTTTAGTATATTAGAAATATGTTAATTGTGCAAAATACTTTATAGAGTGTCTCAATTTATTCAACAAATATTCAATGCAAAGTAACATGAATGACATGTGTTTTGTGTTGAATTAAATGCCTTAAGAGTTGTTACAATCAGTTATATGAGGTTACTTAAGAAAAAGCTCAGAAAGTGTTATAGTTTTAAAAATTAGTTATGTATAGGTAAACATATATAAAATATTTGGAGATGATAATATGAAGACAATTTTTTCTGTGACCTAGCTTGCTCAGCACTGTGTATCTAGCTACTAGAGAAGTGTTAATATGTGTCCAGTCAGAGCAGTGACTACTCTGAATTAATGAATGACTACATCATAGCTACTATTGGTAAAACTAATGTTGGTAAAGAAAATATGTTTGTTATTCTTGTTGTTTGGTTGCTTCTTGGAGTAGTTTCTCTAATGTCTTTAATGCAAAAAACAAAAATCAAACCCTTCTAGTGGCTCATCAGACAAGGGAAGATCTCAGAAGACTCCAACCTCTCCCCTATCTCCAAGTTCGCAGAAATTGTTACAGTTTGACCTTCCTGGGACTTCTTTAGAAAGGTCTAAGTCCTCAGTCATAGTACCTCCAACTACAACTGGATTTAAGCCCACAGCAGCTTTCACTGATGTGAATAAATCAGAGATGGCTTCAGCACCAGGCAAGTAGATTCACGCAGGTAAAAGTTTAAAAGTAAAGGGTTGGGAGGTAGTTCAGTTGGTAGATGTAGTTGTTAGGCTGCTGTGGTGTCTCACCAAGGACAACAAGGAGGCATGTTCAAATGAGCAAACTCTGCCAGACCTCAGCAATGGGAACCACCATCATGGCCAGTGCCATACTCGACAGTGGAACCCTGAGCCATCAGAGCTCAGTTGTTTTTGTTGATTCAGAACTCCTCAGGTGCAGATCATAAGCAATCAAACATCCCCCACAGAAACCCAACACCTTCAAACAATACAAAACTCTAGGACTTAAGGAGCCCCTTACCCAACAGTGCATAGACAGTTATTTATATATAACTAAAAATAAACTTCTGCAACAGGTAGAATACTCGCCTCGCCTGTATTGAGCTCTGGGTTTGAATCCTGACACCAGTTCAGGGACATCCCAGACTACCTAGTGAGTTTAAAGGTCAGCCTGAAACATGAAACCATATTTCAAAAGAAAATTCTAAGAACAACAGCAAATTTAAAAGATACTATTTACTTTTTTTCCCTGTGAAAATTCTTTTTTTCCAACTAAGTGATAGGGAAATGTTACTTCAAGTTAAGTATTAAACAAAAATTGTGTAGAAAGTTAAATACTGAAAAGCATAAGAAATTCAACAGTGTTCACTTTTTCCCATGTTGCCAGCATTAGTCAAAACTCATCCCCAAAATAATACATCTGTTCGTAGACATATAAGATGTATGTTTACATATATACATACGCATAAAAGAAGACTAGTAATTATTAAAGTACAATATATTTTGTAAATCACTGTTCTTTGGTACAAAGGAAAGGTAGATTTGCTATGTGCTCATAGAAACGAGAACTTGTGTTGTCATTCTTTGTGGCCCTTTTGAGTTAACAGTTCTTCTGTCCCCAGGTTCTAAGCGTTTTTCGCCCGCTGGTCTCCAGCATCGCATGGCTGCAGAACTCAGTTACCTGAGTGCCATCGAGGAGTCGGTGCGCCAGCTGTCAGATGTGGAGAGAGTTAGAGGCATTTCACTTGCTCAGCAGGAGAGTGTGTCTCTGGCTCAGATCATAAAGGTACTAGTTGAATTTTCTTAATGTTTTTTCCTGTGGTTTTCCTCTTTTCTTTGTGTTTGGAAGTGCTCTTAATGAGTTTTGTTCATTTCTTTAAGAAAAGAAATTTTCAGGCCAGTCGTGTTTGTACATGCCTTTGATCCCAGCTCACGGGAGGCACAGTATCTCTGTGAGTTCAAGGCCAGCCTGGCCTAAATAGCAAGTTCCAGAACAGCAAGGGATGACAGAGTAAGAGAGAGAGAGAGAAAAAGAGAGAGAGAGGGAGAGAAAGAGAGGGAGAGACTGACTCTGTCTCAAAAAAAAAAAAAAAGTACAGTACCTATAAATAACCCAAGAAAAACTATTGCACAGATAACTAAAAAGAAACCTGGAGCCTTCTTTGACAGTGCATGCCTGCAATCATAGCGTTCAGGAATCTGCGTCAGGAGGCAGGAGTTTAAGGAGTATATAACCAGACTTTTCCTCAAACACTAAACCAAACAAACCAGAAAAATTGGTGCCACCAATTGAAAATGGGGCATTTAGCAGCAGAATACTAGCATGGTTATTCTTTTTCACAAACTTCATTTTTCATGGTTTTTTGCTCCATTTTCATTACTGAAATGAAGTAATCATCTTCTGCTGACTAGGTTTGTCTGGGTTGTTTTTTTTGTTGGTGATTTTTTGTTGTTCTATTGTTTTATTATTATTTGTTTTAAATTCATTTGATTATTGTGTGTGTACAGCCTGAAGAGGTCACTTTCCATCATGTTGGCCTTGGGGATTGAACTCAGGTTGTCAGTCTCAGCGGCAAACTCCTTTGCCTGTTACAGGACCTTCTGCCCCCACTTTGTTTGAATGCTTTATTTGAACCAACAACCAAAAACAAAACAAAACAAAACAAACAAACAAACAACCACCATTTCTGAGATCCAGATGTTTAATAAAACAAGAGTAGCGTGGACTGTTACTCAGCAAGTAAAATCCAGAGGTTAACCAATGTGCTTCTCTATGGAGACTCTAGGCCACCATTTTTATTTTATTTAGGTATTATTTACAGTCAATAAAATACGCAGAAGTGGAGTGTGCAGTTTTGATCAATGTATATTCATGCATACAACAGCTTTTGGTATTCGTTCTTACTTAAACTTTCATGTCTTAGAAATTTCCTGTATTTCTATAACAATAGATGGTAGATAGCCACTAAATTCTGTTGGTAAATGGTAAGGTGTCTGATGACCTGAGTTTATTATCGTTCCTTAGACTGTAGTTGTTTGCTGTAAATCATTTGCATGAGAAGCAGCATTGTGAGTCTAGTGTGGCAACTCACTTCCAAATGCTAGATGTGCAGGAAGCTGAGGCAGACTGCCTGTTAGTTCAAGGTCAGCTTGGTCCACAAGGGACCTTTT
This sequence comes from Cricetomys ansorgei, assembly GCA_026225945.1. Classification (NCBI taxonomy): domain Eukaryota; kingdom Metazoa; phylum Chordata; class Mammalia; order Rodentia; family Nesomyidae; genus Cricetomys; species Cricetomys ansorgei. The sequence goes on along the minus strand of JAMJFZ010004090.1, from coordinate 13,686,795 downwards.
CAAAGAAGAAAGGAGGGAGAGAAGATAGGAAACAAAGGAATGTGTTTACTGTAGCCACTGAATCAAAACAGTTTAATGCTGCAGAATTAATGTTTGATCACTTTACTTTAAAGGCACAACAGCAGCGCCATGAAAGAGATTTGGCTTTATTAAAGCTAAAAGCTGAACAAGAGGCTCTGGAGTGCCAGAGACAGTTAGAAGAAAACCGGAACAAAACAGCTCAGGTAACTTATTTTGTGGTAGATATCTGTTCTTTAAACCTAACATTTTATTATTTATTTTGGTTTTTTCAAGACAAGGTTTCTCTGTTGTAACTCTGGCTGTCTTGGAACTCACTCTGTAGTCCAGGCTGACCTCAAACTCACAGAGATCCACCTGCCTCTGCCTCCTAAGTGCTGGAATTAAAGGCGTGTGCCACCACAGTCTGGCTAACGTTTTATTTTTAGAAAGTTCACTGTAGAACTCCTTAAGCATAGAAGTAAAAAAGAAAGGTTGTAAATAGTATTTTAGTACTTTATGTGTGATAATTTCATGACATTTGAGTCATGTAGCAACCCTGTGAAATAAGTAGTCAAAATTCAGTCCCATTTTAGAGAATTGGCAACTAAGGTGCACAGTAATCATCCAAAGACCCATCAACTGGGGAATCCAGGTTACAGTCAAGTATATTTTTCACAAAATATTTGGTCCATGAAACAAATTTATAAGTTAAAAACTAAGTTACATGAAAGGAAGACTAAAACCTAAGCTTTTCACTCCATTTTATTTATAGGTCCATGCAGAATCATTACAGCAGGTGGTTAAATCACAAAGAGAAGTAACGGAAGTCCTCCAGGAAGCAACTTGTAAAATAGCAGCTCAGCAAACAGAGACTGCCCGGCTCACCACAGATGCAGCTCGGCAGATCTGTGAGGTGAGAGCCACTGGAGCCCTTGGCTTTTTCTTCTTCTAAGTCATTGTGAATAATCTAGCTCTTGTCAGTAATGGGTGCCTAACACTTAAAAGATGCATAGTTTGACTTACTGACTTTTAGTGAGGCCCCCATTAAAGTAAGTTGATACATACATTGATAATATATTGTACATATGAATGTTGGAGAGGCAAAACAACTCTACATCTCTGCATTAAAAACTCTACATTTCTACCCTCTGGTAAGCTTTTTATGGAAGTATCAACTCTCTTGGTGCATAATTTACAAATAATATAATGCATGTATGTGGAGCACATAGAATACACCTCTCTAAAACCACAGTCAGAAACAGAATACTCCTGTCACCCATTCCCTCGTTCCTCTATAATTACTTCCCAATCTTGACCTCAAGGAAGCCACATGACTTTGTGTCTTTCTCCTTTTGCCCTTTTTTGTTTGTTTGTTTTCTTTTTCCCTTTTTAAAAGTTTTTCTCCCCCTCTCCTTTTTTTTTTTTTTTTTTTTTTTTTTTTTTTTTTTAAGGCAGGACCTCATGAAGTCTAGGCTGGCCTCAAGAATGCTATGTAGCCAGGGATGACCTTGAACTTGACTCCTTCCTCTACCTTTCATGTGCCAGAGTGAGAGGTGTAAGCCACTCTCTTGGCTTCTGTGCTTTGTTCTTCCCCATAGCGAGACTAGTCATTACCTTTTTAAAATGTTTTATTTTATGTGTATGGGTGTTTTGCCTGCATGTGTATTTGTGTACCCATGGTACCCATGGAGGCTAGAAAAGGGCATCATATTCTCTGGCACTGGAGTTACAGATGGATATGAGCCACCATGTGGGCACTAGGAATTGAATCTGGGTCCTCTGGAAGAGCAGCCAGTGCTCTTAGCCACTGAGCCATTTCTCTAGCCCCTCAATGTCTTTGCCATAGCAAGGGCAAAACAAGAAATTATTTCTTTTCTTTCTCTATAAAAAGGATATTGTAAGTTATGGTTATAGTTTGATTTTAGCAATTATGAAAATTAGAAACATTTTTGAAATGGCTACCATTAAAAAAAAAATCTATGAGCCTATGTATCTGTGTACTGCAAAATTAAATAAGTATAAAGTTAGTCTCCTTTTTTAAGGAAAAATTTTAAAGGTTTTTATTTTTTTAAAAAACATGCGCATATGTGTGTGTCTATGTGTGGTGTGTGCATGTGTGAGTGTGGGTGTCCCCAGAGTCAGAAGAGATTATTGGATCCCCTGGAGCTAGAATTACACAAGGTTATGAACCACTCAGTAGGTTCTGGGAGTCCTCTACAAGGTTCGTATGTATTCTCTCTTCAGCCCCCCGTTAAAGAAATTTTAACTTAGTAGAAAATGTTAGCTAAAGGTTTTTAAAGTACTTTTAAGTCATCAGATGAAATTCTAGCTTAAAGTAATTTTAAAATTGCCATATAAATAATATGTGCTACAATATGAGTTACAATAGGAGCTTACAGGCTAGGCAAAGGTACTTCGTGTTAGTTACAAAGTACTTAGAAAGGAAGTAGGAATTGGATTTATTCTTAAGGGAAGACTTAATTTTTGATTTACTGATGCTTTCTATATGATTTGAAGTTGTTTTCTATATGATTAATAAATTGTTATAGTAGGTAAAACCTTAGAAATTATGAAATTCAACTCGTGGGGTGTTTGTTTTTCGAGACAGGGTTTCTCTGTGTCGCCCTGGCTGTCCTGGAACTCACTCTGTAGTCCAGGCTGGCCTCAAACTCAGAGATCTGCCTGCCTCTGTCTCCCAAGTGCTGGGATCAAAGGTGCACACCAGAACTACATGGCCCAACTTTTTTTCTTTTTAATATTTATTTATTTTTACTTATGTATATGTGTGAGTGCCAGCATGTATGTAACTTTACCATGTGTGAGTCTGTTGCCTTTGGGGTCCAGAAGAGGGGCCCCTGGAACTTGAGTTACAAACGGTTGTGAGCCACCATGTGTGTGCTGGGGACTGGACCAGCTCCTCTTCAAGAGCAGCAAGTGTTCCTAACTGCTGAGCTACCTCCTCCTCAGCCCCTCAGCTCATTTTCCTAAGATGAACCTATTGAGACTAAAGGACTTGTCCATAATAGGTTATCAATTAGTGGGAGAATTTACTTGATTTCAATTTATTGATCTTTTAAAAATTACAATTATCTATCTATCACCTATCCATCCATCCATCCATCCATCTATTCATTTATGTGTGTGTGTTTATTTATATATGTGTGGCAAGTGAGTTCAAGTGTCAAGGTCAGAGGACAACTTGAAGGAGATACTTCTCTCCTGCCACCATGTGGGTCCTGGAGATTGAACTTAGGTCCTCAAGCTTGCCAGCCTTTATCTGAGGAGCCATCTTTGGTGAACTTTTCAGGGCATTGTGCTCCTTTTCAGGTCTCCTCTGATACTACCTTTTAACATCTACTTTTGCCGTTTTGTATGTTCACATTTAGATGGCAGAACTGACTCGAACACACATCTCAGATGCCATCAATGCTTCTGGAGTCACCCTAACAACACTGTATGACCACCAGAGGCAGCATCTTCCAGATTTTATGAAACAGCTGGGGACCAAAGCTGAAGCAGATAGGTAAGTATTCAGTCATTCAAAACTATGTAACGAGTCATCTTTTGTGTTCTATGTACCATTTAGGGTATTGCGAATACAGTTATGGGCGTACAGTCCAGTGGGAAGAGAAACATTTGGCAAATATATTCAGTTAGTGATTGAATGTTTTATAAAACTTAGATAAGTGTATAAAAGAAACACGTCTTAAAGGTAGGTAGCTCTGGAATTTAAATAGCAGGAAGGCCAGGAGGTCAGAGAAGGTGTTAAAGACTTGCAGTGGGATGTAGTGGATGAGGAACTAGTGAGGTAAGGAGGTAAACAGGCAGACTAAAAGCCTTGAAGGAAGAGAGAACACAGCACATTTAAGGGGAAGTCAAAACAGAAGAGGCCAGTGTGACTGGAGGAAGCGAGAGGGAATGGTATGGGATGATCGGGGGTGGAGTGGGGGTGGGGGGTGACATGGCAGATGTTAGAATTGTGGACTTTAGAGACAACAAACAGTAATTTAAAAAGTTTTTAAGACAGGGTCTTACTCTGTAGCCCTGGCTAGTCTGGAACTCATTATGTAGACTGGACTAGCTCCAAACTCAAAGAGCTCTGCATGCCTCTGCCTCCCAAGTGTTAGGATTAGTGACCATACCAGTTGTGTGTGTGTGTGTGTGTGTGTGTGTGTGTTTTCTTTTGGGAAGATTTTTTTTTATTACTATTATTCAGGGTCTCACAGTGGATGTCAGTCTGGCCTGGAAGTTACTTTACAGCCCGTGCTGCCTTGAACTTGTGGCAGTTCTCTGGTTTCATCCTCCCAAGTGCTGGGATTACAAACAGGAGCCATCCATTACTCCAAGCTTGGTGGAGTTTTGTCTTGTTTTTCCTTTTGTTTCCTTTCCTTCCCCTTCCCCTTCTCCCCTTCCTTCCTTCCTTCCTTCCTTCCTTCCTTCCTTCCTTCCTTCCTTCCTTCCTTTTTTCCTTCCTTCCTTCCTTCCTTCCTTCCTTCCTTCCTTCCTTCCTTCCTTCCTTCCTTCCTTCCTTCCTTCCTTCCTTCCTTCCTTCCTTCTTTGTTTTGTTTTTCAAGACAGGGTTTCTCTGTTGTTACGCTGGCTGTCCTGAAACTCATTCTGTAGACCAGGCTGGCCTCGAACTCAGAGAGATCCACTTGCCTCTGCCTCCCGAGTGCTGGGATCAAAGGTGTGCGCCATCACTGCCCGACTTGCTTTGTGGATTTTTTCTTAAATAGCATTTTGACTGTCTCTAATTCATAGATTTTGTGTATTTATTGAGACTAGGAGTGAATAGAGAAGGTATTCTTTATGTGTTGTATGTCCTTGTTTATGTTTGAACTCCTAAATACTTTCTAACACTTAATTTGTAAGTTTTATGCATTCAGGATTTTATCTCCTATTACTGTTAAACAGTACTTAAAAATCTTATTCTACTGGAGACCTAGTGTTTAATCAGGATTTGCTTTGTTTTGTTTTTAGGATAAGTCAGTCTGTTTCTGTCTCTCAGAGTAAAGAAGGAGCTTCGGATTCAAAACGTCAGAAGTACTCCCCTTCATATGATAGTTATTCTGAGTTTTCAAGATATAAGAATCATGATCGAAGGTAAAGAAAGTTTTTTCATCAGTACAGTTTGGTGAACTCTTATAAATGGTCTAAACTGCTTTTTCCTTCTTAATTTTGTTTCTATAAATTGAATGATGTCTGGCCTTCAAAGGGCTGGCTTCCCCTTTTAATTAGCTGATGTACAAAATATTTGTCCATGTAATAATGCAGCTACTATTCCTTGAGAGTATAGTAATATAAACATTGCATAGGTTGTTCCTTCTACATATAACATTCAGAGCAATCTTTCAATTCAGGCAATGTCTTCATAGACCAGAGAACTGAGACCTCTGGAGACATTAAGAGTTCAACTAAGGGTCTAGAAAGATGGCTCAGTGGTTAGAGCACTTGCTGCTCTTAATCATTGTGACTGGAGTTTAGATCCCAGCTCCCACACCCTACCCTATGTTCTCCTTGCCTACATGTCTGCATGCTCACAAGACACTTGTACATACACTTAGACACATGCTTGTACACACACACACACACACACACAGAGAAATAAATTCTACTACGTTCCCATAGGTAGTGACACATTTAGCATTTGAGCCTTGATTACCTGGTTCTAAAGCCTGGGTTTATTGCATATTTCCATACTGACATCTTTTTTCTTTTCTTTTTCATCTTCTCTTCCTCTCTCCCACTGTTTCCTTTCCTCTTCCTGCGTATCTTTTCCTCTCTTTCACTCTCCTCCTCTTCTTTTCTCTTTTGCCTTTGAGACTGTGGCCTCACTATGTTGCTCTTAAGTAGCTATAATTGAGATTGCAAAGCATGTGTCACTATGAATGGCTCTATTAATATCTGTTGGTGTTACATATATACTAATATTATGAATAATATTGAAGGGTTTGTCGTTTATACTGGCACAATATTGTCTGTATTTCTCAGTTATGGTTCAATCCTCAGAGTAGATTTTACATGCTCCTTTCCAGCATTTCTAGTGGTAGAAAACCAAGTATAATAAAGCCTCAATTTTAAAAAAGGAACTACAAATTTGAAAAGTAATGTGTGATAAGCACAACAAATAGTGATTACATATTATGTCTGAAACTATGTGTTTCCTTTCTAACCTTTACTGAGAGTTACCATCAGTAGTACTTTATTTAGGCCATTGGATTACTACAAAGGACTGTTAGTAGGTTTCCTAATCCAGCCCTGTGAAAACTAGGGAGATTTTTCTAAAGTTTGCACTCAATTCAGCTATTCATGTTTGAAAGGCCACTTAGGTTTTTAGTGACTGTTTTTGTTTCACATGTTTCCAGGGCTCATCTGTGTCACTGTGTTTGTATCAGCAAATTGTATTCTGTCCTAGTGTGCACATACATTACATTTTATCTATCAGTTTATAGCCATTTGGGTTCTTTCTGCTCTTGGGGTATCATGAATAATTCTGATGTGAACAACAGTGCTCAAGTTGTGTGGATGTTTGTTTCCATGTTTCATGAGTGTATATTTAGGAATTACTGGACTATGTGGTAACTGTTTTTGTTTTGTTTGTGAAAGACTGAAACTTTCAAGAATTGCCAAACTGCTTTCCAAAGCTGCAGGACTTTCCCACCAGGGGTTTAAATTTTTCTCACACTCTTATGACCACTAGTTACTGTCTATTGATTGTAGTCATCAGGTGGGAACCATATGCACTTGCACCTCCCAAATTCACTGTAGGTCATGGCAGGATTTTAAGGAAAGAGAAAAATTAATAGCAAGTGAAATAATTACAGGAAAACTTAGCTCTGAAGGTAGAAAGAAAAGCAATTAAGAATAGAATCTGGAATATAAGAAAAGAGAGATTTTGTTTAATATTTAATTTTGACATAATTTCAAGCTTTCAAAAAAAAGTCCCTGTATCTTTGATTCAGAGTACTCAAATGTTGGTATTTTGTTACCTTATCTATCATCTATCTCCTATCTATCTATCTGTCTGTCTGTCTGTCTGTCTGTCTATCTATCTATCATCTATTTTAAAGCAAGTAGAGCTTTTAAAGAAGGTACAAGGCTATAGATGATGTGTTAGGCTTGCCTAACATGCACACGGCTCTGAGCTCAATCCCTAGCACTACATGAAACCAAGTGTGGAGGCTCATGCCTGGAGGCCCAGCACCCGGGGTGTGTTTCACCGTTGGCTACAAATCAGGTTTAAGGCAGCATGAACTACACAAGACCTTGTCTAAATAGGTAGATAGATAGATAGATAGATAGATAGATAGATAGATAGATAGATAGTTGGCTACAAATCAGGTTTAAGGCAGCATGAACTACACAAGACCTTGTCTAAATAGGTAGATAGGTAGGTAGGTAGGTAGATAGATAGATAGGAAGGAAGGAAGGAAGGAAGGAAGGAAGGAAGGAAGGAAGGAAGGAAGGAAGGAAGAAAAAGAATCGGCACTGCCTGGTGTTCTTACAGAGGTTTAAAAAGCAATTGATGAATTTGATAGAAGTTTAGTTTATCAAGAACAGTTCCCTATTACAGTTAGTGATGGATCACAGTGTTAATGAAAGAAAATGCAAGTGGTGAGCAGAAGCCTGTCTTTAAGCTAGAAATCTAAGAGGTTTTTCTTTTAAAGAGGGTGTACATAGCTGTTTTCTGCCATTTGGATCTGGGTTCTTAAAGGCTGCAGCCATTCCTTAATGCTGTATCTAAGCTTTGAAATCTTTGTAACTGTTACTTTTTTACTGGACTCGTAATGGAACTCCACACGCTCTGGTTCAACTTCTCTCGGCAATTACTGAGAAAGATTCGAACTAGTAACCTTTTTAAAACCTCAGTTAGCTCCATTTTGTCATCAGCTTTTGGAGTTCGCTTTTACCTGACACCACCCACCTAACATGGTGCTCACTCTTCCCCTGTTTCTACCCCAGCTGGACATTCTCTTAAATACTTCCCTCCAAGCTGTTCTCAGAAGTCCAAGAGGCATGTAACCATAGGAAGGCTTTACAGCACAAAAAGCCTCCTGGCAAAGTGTTTCACTACAGTGAAACTGGAACCTGAGAACAATGGTTGTCTGTCATATTTCCAAGTAAAATTTCCTTTCTTGACTTTTCCAAAATATGTTTTATAGTATATCTGTTTTCAGCTTATGCCTTAAGTCTAAAGCACAATCTTTTGTTCAAATAAGTTCACTTTGAAGTTATGATTCTTAATTTTTTTCCTGTATGTTTGTTTCCATAATCTATATGAACAGAAGTAGTAGTGGTAGCAGCCGGCAAGAAAGCCCTTCAGTTCCATCTTGTAAGGAAAATGAGAAGAAGTTTCATGGTGAAAAGATGGAGAGTTCAGTTGATGAACAGCTTCAGACTGCTGCAGATGATTCTTTACGAAGCGATAGCATTCCGTCTCTTCCGGACGAGAAAGGTGACTTTCCTCGCACTCATATGCACGTTTCCTTGTCACATATGTGTAGAAACTGGAGGAATAGTGGTCCTTGGAAGAAAGTGGCAGTCCACTAAACTCACACATTGAATTCTTTGCTTTCTTTGTGGTCCTAGAATTTGAACTCGGGTCCTGATGCATGCCAGGCAAGCGCTTTATTGAGGAACTATACTCTCTAGTCTTGTAGTTTATCTGGAAAATAGTAGTGAAAAGTGATAGATTTGCATATTTAACTTCAGAGGCTTCTGGTAAAGTGCTGTTCCTCTTCACTGCTTACAGTAAATTGAAGGGCTTACTATGAACAAAGGGAACTCAACCCTGAAGATTTAGAAAATTCTCAGACAATCCATATTTTATTTATTTTAAAAATTTTATGTGTATGAGTATTTTGCCTGCATATATGTCCGTGTTCACACATGTGCTTGTTGCTAGCAGAGGCCAGAAATGGGCATTGGATTCCCAGGAACTAGGATCATAGATGGCTGTGATCCATTATGTATTGCTGAGAATTAGTCATGGATCCTTTGGAAGAAAAGCAAGTGTCCTTTACCACTGATCCATGTCTCCAGCCCTGCCAATGGATATTTCAAGAGGAGAGGCACAGTGGAAGGGAGAGGGAGAGGAAGAGGAAAAAAAAAGCATATTTTGGAAAAAATACCAGTGTATGACTGAACACAAAGAGATTAGCCGTAGATTTGATCAGCCTTTATAATGGAAGCCAAAAATAGAGATGTAGTTACCAGCAGAAACAGTACATTAGTCACAGACTGTACTGCACTAGGGATCCCCAAGCCCTGATTGATATGTTTCATGAGTATATGTTTAGTTCATATATACTAACATGAAACCTAGACCACAGGAAAGAGGCTTTTGGGTTAGATCCAACTCCAGTCATTTAAGTTGTGCATCCTAAGTGTGTGGTGTCTTCATCAATAGGATAATTTAACTTATATTTCTTTGCTAATAATGTTAAATTTTGTTTTTTTCTCTTGTCATTTCCTTTGAAACATCTGATGATAAGCTTTTGTATAATGGTGCCTTCCTAACTGATCTGCAATTGCTCTTTAAGTATAAAATGTATTAATCTTTGAACATATTTCTTATTCTAGCATTTCTCGGTATTCTTAGGGATTTTTGTTTGCTTGCCTGTAAGATCATTGACTTTTCCCTTTTGATTTCTAGGCATGGTTCTCAGAATTTATATAGAATTGCCTCAGTAAGAGGCAAAAGGGATTCTATTTAAAAGCCTTCTGAGAACAATTATACTGATGGGATACAGGGCTGGGGTGTTGCTCAGTCGGAACCATCTTTGCCTAGTGTACACTAAGACTTGAGTTTGGTCTTCAGTACCATGTAACATAAACTAGATGTGATGGCATATAGGGACACACTCCTATGCTTCTGACATTTGGGAGGTAGAGACAAGAAGATCAGAAGTAAAAGGCTAGCCTGGACTATGTGGGACCATGTATACCCTTCCCTCCCTCAAAAAATAATTATAATTCTCTTCATTCTATTAGACTCGACTTCTATTGCAACAGAATACTCCCTGAAATTTGATGAATCTATGACAGAAGATGAAATAGAAGAAAAGTCGTTTCGATCTCTACTACCTTCTGAGAGTCATCGCAGATTTAACATGGAAAAGAAAAGAGGCCATCATGATGACTCTGATGAAGATGCGTCACCAGACAAGACTGTACTGTCTTCTGCCAAGGTACATTTTGCTTTACTTAGGAGGTAAATGATTAGTCATGGTTTTTCAAAGGTATGAGAATAACACTATATAAATATCATTTATATAATTGGCAACAATCAGAAATATTTTCCCAAGAGATCAGATTTATACATGTAAACTATAACTTGTTTTTTCAAATGAATAGAATATAAACTTAATAGTTATAATATGACCTTTAAGGACCTCAGCCAATATTACTTACAGCTTTTTCACTTCATCCATTTAAAAATAGATGTTCTTCTTTCCAAATTGTATGCCTTTTGGAAAACAGGGACAAATTTTTACCCTGCTCTGTTTTCCTGGGACAATGTGTGGCTTGCAATAATTCCTCATTAAGACTTTTTTTTGGCTGAATTTCAGTCTCTGTCATATCTTTTTTGAGGAATATTGTATTATATGGTAGGCAGTCTTACAAATGCTTGTTTACTTTATTTATTTTCTGTTTCTTTTTGCTTTCTGAGATGAAATCTCACTACATTGCTCAGGCTGGTCTCAAATTCGTGTTCATGTAATCCTCATATCTCAGCCTCTGAGCTATAAACATATGTAATTTACTTTTTACGTGTATAACTTTTAAAATGAAGTTAAGTACCAAAAGATTTAGAAGGTGTTAAGTTTGAAATAAACTCTGTACTGTAGGAGCTGAGCATGCCGTTCTCAGGAGGACAGGACAGCTTCTCTAAATTCACTATGGAGATGGTGCGCCAGTACATGAAAGAGGAAGAGATGCGTGCAGCTCACCAGTCCTCACTCCTGCGTCTTCGAGAAAAGGCCTTAAAGGAGAAAACCAAGGCTGAGTTAGCCTGGCTAGAGCATCAAAAGAAGCAAGTGTTTTCAATACGTATAATTGTCACTCTTCAGTTTCCTCTGAAATAGGAAATGCGTCCTGTCTTACGATGTCTTTGTTTGTTTGTTTTTGGTATTGGGGAATCAAAACCAGGTTTGTTGATTGCTAAACACTTGTGCTACCAGTAAGCTACTTCCCAGCCTGTCTCATCTGAGGAGATTTCATTAACACAGTTCTTGAGCTAAAAATAGTGGCAGTAGTCTTTGATTTGTGTTACTTGCAAGATAATTTTCCTACTGGTAAATATTTTAATTTCTCTTAGATCACTTTATTCAGCTCATTATAGGTTGTCATTTTATACTTAATTTCTCTTGAGTGCTGTAAGTTGCGCAGAGCTTTGCTGTCCTTAAAAGGTGGCGTCTAGGGCCTGCATATATTATATACTCAGTAAAACACTTGCTGTCCCTAAAGGACAGAGTCCGGAGCTTGTGTATATTATATATACACGCAGTAAAACACTCACTGTAACTTGAATTGGTACTTGTAATAACTGTTTTCCACATAGGAAAATATTAAATTAGTTTATAAGCTTTATAGTTGTTGAGAACTTTTGAAATTATAAATTTAATATTTGTATCAATGAGAAAATACTACTTGCAGACATCTACGAGACAAAGGAGAGGATGATAAGATGCCCCCGCTCCGGAAGAAACAGCGTGGTTTGCTTTTAAGACTGCAGCAAGAAAAGGTATGCTGGGAAAGCGCCTGTGTGCCACAGCTTGTCATAAGGGAAGTTCATGGAATGTATTATTTTACCTGATCACGTTTGTTATCATCATTGTCAGGGAGAATTAGTTAATACTGCTGTTTATGCCTGTACCATAGTTACAGGTATTTCCTGCTGGTCTCATTTATTTCTCTTATTTTAAAACTGTCTTAGCTGGGTGGTGGTGCCGCATGCCTTTGATTCCAGCACTCGGGAGGCAGAGGCAGGTGGATCTCTGTGAGTTCGAGGCCAACTTGGTCTACAGGGTGAGTTCCAGGACAGCCAGAGCTACAACAGAGAGACCCTGTCTTGAAAAAAACCAAATAATGATGATGGTGATGAAGATGATGATAAAAAATTCATTAAGATATGTGTAGGAGAGCGGATGTGGGCTAATATTTAGCCATTGTCTTTTTAAGTAGATTTTCATGGCATTAATTACATATTGACTAATTTTTTGGCTTAGTGGACTTAGAAGGACCTTAGCTTTGAATCCTGAGGGGCAGCATAGTACATGATGATTAAGAGCTTAGGCTTTGGAGTCCGATTGCCTAGACTAATATGATATGAGTTATATATTAGATTATTACTTAGTGCTAAAGAAATGAGTTCACCCAGTAAGCGCCATCACTGACTATATTATAGATTCATAGGAAATGTGTGGATCAGCTTTCTGTTGCCATAGTAAATACCCATGATAAAGAAAAGGGCTTATTTTGGTTATGTTTGAGAGCTTTCAGTTCATGATTGGTCCAGTTGCTTTTGGACCTGTAGTTAGGGAGTGAATCATAGCAGGATGGCAAAGGGGTGAGGAATGGCCGCTCTAGGTAGCTAGGAAGTAAGGAGAGAGATAAGTAAGGGACCAGGCATGACCTCAGGCTAAGTTCTTCTCAGGAGTCTACCACCACCTGATTGCTCACAGCCTGGAGCCTTCTAACACATGGGTCTTTAGGAGATATTTACCCGAGTGATAGCAGAAGATTTTGCATCCCTTTCCCCCTTGGGATGTCTAGAAAAGTCATTGAATGATTTTATTTATTATTTAGTTCAGAAATTGAAACATAAGCAATGCCCTAGCACAAGCCAGGGACCCTAGATTGTATTGATAGTCATATTCTTCACTGCACGTACAGTTAAAAAGCAAGTTTGATTAATAAAGCTCTAATTAAGTGGTAAAATGATAGAACCTCATGATTATGATTCTTGCATTCATATGTTTCCATATTATGTTTAACAGAAATTTGAAGCCCACAATTAGGCTATCAGTCTGCATTGAATAACAGAAAGAAAAGTACTTGTGCAGTTATTTGAATTTTGGAAAGTCAACTAGCCAAACCAAGTTTTGTCTTTTTTGTTTGTTTTTCGAGACAGGGTTTCTCTGTTGTAACTCTGGCTGTCCTGGAACTCACTCTGTAGACCTCCAACTCACAGAGATCCACCTGCCTCTGCCTCTCGAGTGCTGCGATTAAAGGTGTGCACTAGCACTGCATGTGCCACCACTGCCAGGCTGCTTTATTTTCAGTTTTTGGAGGAACACTGTTAATTTAGCTTTCGATCGCTAAATGAGAGTCCAACGCTGAATTTTCCAATGCTCTTTATTAATCACAAACCATGTCAAATCTCAGGGAATTCTATACCCAGGCAGCTAGGCAGAGAGCTCACTCCAAGGCTTCCTCACCCCATGCTCTCTTCTTGGTTCTCTTCTTGCTTCCTCTTCTTGCTTCTCCCTTGCCCTAGGTGCTCTTTTATTCCAAATCCTCTCTGTCTCCACTCAGCCCTCCAAAATACAAATGAATGGAACCTAACCTTCATCTGCCTTAAGGCTAAGGAATGTCCTATTCATGTGGAAAGCTGGGTAGCCACTCCTTTGTTTACTGGTAGGAAGTGAATCCTTCCCGTGCTTCAAGGACAGCTTACTGGAATATTATCCATAACTATACAGAACGCAACAGAACACCATACTGGTTTCATAGTGGCCACACCAGTTTGCACTCCTACCAATAGTACACAATGGTCTCCCCTTTTCTTTCTCCTCATTTGCATTGTTGCCCCGTGTTTTCTTGATGCTAGTCATGGTGACTGAGGTTAGGTAGGATCTAAATGTTCTTTTGTGTTTCCTTACTGTAAGCTAGCCACACACTCCTACTCAGGAATACGACTGTTACTTGAAAGAATTATTGACAGGCAAACCATGCTTCATCATATACTCAGCAGTTAAGAGCACTTACTACTACTTCAGAGGAGCTGGGTTCAGTTCCCCCACCTACACGGCAACTTGCAGTCTTCTATAACTCCAGTTTCAGGATCTGATGCCCACTCTGGCCTCAGGCATTCTAAGCATGTGATTCACAGACACACATACAAGCAAATTTATGTGTACACATGCTGTCGTGAGCGAATTCTTATCAGGCAGGAAGAAGCCTCAAAGGCAGTATTGGTTCCACAATGGATTTTATTCTATGCTTATCTCACACATTCACTCACACAGTCACACCAATACCTCTCCTAGTCTGGCCTCAGACGCAGGCAAGCCTCTCAATCTGTCCGGCAGTGCTGTGTGGTCCGCAGCTGACTTCCTCTTTTGGTTCAGCAAGACTGGAGCACTGGTCCTGTGGTCTGTGACGAGTCTTCAGTTAGCAGGACGCAGCCTCGGTCGGTCACCAGAGCGGCAGCATCTCCAGAGGCACTGAGCGAGGCCAGAGGAGGGTTTTTAAGCTGAATTCAGCCAATCACACTGTGGCACATGGGCATGGTCAGTTTTATCAGTACTGTCCAGATGTGCACACAGGCACTGGGGTACCTCAGGGCGTGTCCAGTGCCCACTTTCTGGACTTTAATATTGATTACTCACGTTTGGCTTTTCAATATTATTTATCATCACACTTTACAGTATATGCTGTTGCATTATGCTTTATCCATTCCATTCCATTACCATTATTCTTATATTTATTCTTATTCACTACATATTATTCTTATTCACTACACATAAACTAAAAATAACTCTTAAAAAAAAGTATGGTGGTTACCAAAGAAAACAATGAAGCTATTCATTGTCACTGATAATAATCAAGTTTTTAAAAGGAAGTTGAAACCTTATCTGCCACCCACTGAATAATTTTTTTGAGATGAAAAAATATACTAATTAATATGATTTTTGATTTTTGTATAATGAAATGTGAACATTTAGAAGGTCTGTATTATGCATTAAACTTATATTTTCCAATTGGCCAATATAGTATATTGAAAAAAACAAAGCTAGACAATAGACTTACAAAACTGTAAATGCCATTCTTGTCATTCGTTTTTAAAAATTTATATAGTTACTTTCTTAAAAACATGCACACAGTAATCTCATAGGAGCGAATGAGCTCGGAATAGGACAAGTGACGCCTCTGTATTGTGAAGGGAGTCTAGTACTAACAGTCATCTGGAAGGCTCTCGGGAGCCTAGGCTCGCGAACATTTGAGACCCTGTACTCCAGAGGAATTCATACATGTTCATAGGGAACAAGACAGGTGACTTCAGGGGAACATTATTTGAATAGTGAAAAATATTTTATGCCGCATTAGACTGTATCGGAGGCAGTGTCTGGACTAGAATGTCCTAAGTGGTGGAATGCGTGCCTAGAATGTACAAGGTCACATTCGTGCACACACATACACAAACAAAGACGGTATTTCATAACTGAGGGTAAGTGGAATCTTACTGAAAATAGGTGCTTGCAATATTATTTGTAAAGTCTTAAACACGCAAACTACACAGCACGTGGTTTTTGCAACTACTTATGAAAGAATTTGAAAGAATACACTAAAAGGACATGTGCCAAATGCACGCCCGTGGTTGCCCTGAGAGCAGTCACACAGCGTGGTAGGTTAGTGTTCTCTACGGAGTTGCACTTCTGTACTTACTATATAACATTTCATTACAAGTAGAATCGGGAGAAATACTGAATTTAACAAATTCTTTAAAATTGAATTGTATTTATTATTGCTGCTGTGTGTGTGGTGTGTGGGAGTCAGTGCTCTCCACCGCTAGGCCATCCAGCTTGCAGGGCAGGCGCTTCTGCTCACTGAGTCCTCCCCAGGATATTGACGGTTATCGACAGGGAGTTTTGTCAATGCAGATCTTTCTTACTTTTTTATCTTTTTACTCTGCTGCATTTCTGGAGTTCAGAGTGCTATTACACTGTTAACTCTCCAGGTAGCTAGTAATTGAAAACAGTAGCTCCCAGTGTGACTGAAAAGACGAAAGCAACAGATTTTTAGTGTCTTTATTATACCTATCTCATTAGAGAAGAGATTTTAATTTATGAAAAAAGGGATGTTTCTGGTAAATTTTAACAATTATTTCCAATGAAATTTATTGATTCCCCCCCCCCCACTAAATTAGCTGCCAACACTGTGTGAAGAATGATGGGTGTGGTGTATTCTTAAGTGTTCCTGGTGGAGTCTAAGCAGGAAACACTCTTTTTTTAAAAGCAGCTGGTTTTTGTTGGTTTGTTTTGAGACAGTCTTTGTAGCGTATGCTGGCCTGGAGTTTGCTTTGTAGTCCAAGCTGGCCTTAGATTCATATTCTTCCTGCCTCAGCCTCCCAAGAAGCTGGCAGTGAGAGAAATGTTAGAGTCTAAGAATTTAACAGTAGAATAGTGGTTACACTAATTGTTTTACTGATGTGCAGCTATTAAGCAGGTAAATGTAAAGATACAGTAACGTGGGGAAATGTGAGGCTGGCATGTTTAACTACAGTTACTGAAGCTAAGAGATCATCTTAAAGTGTTTTAGAATGATGGGGTTATTTGTAACATTTTTCTTCCTCACTAATCTGGAATGTTTTAATATTGTTATCTTGAAGTCTATGTCTGTGATGTATCTGATGGCTTATTTTCAGTATGCGACTTTGAACTTTTCTCCTTCAAATCTCAATCCCTTTTCCTAATTCTTTAAACGATAGGCAGAAATAAAACGTCTTCAAGAAGCCAACAAGGCAGCTCGGAAGGAAAGACAACTTATTCTTAAGCAGCAGGAAGAAATAGAAAGGATCCGGCAGACCACCATAAAACTTCAGGAGAAGTTGAAGTCTGCAGGGGAGAATAAACTGGTAATTTAAATGAAATTTTTATTAATTTGTTTTCTGCTCATATTGCTTGCTAGCCTTAGCTCACTCTGGATTCTGAAATGATAGGTATGTTTGCTTAGTGTGTTGTAGTAGTGACTAGGGTAAAGTCCAGTGTGCCTGCGTTTGTACATAGTGGGAAAACACCTTCTCTTGGAAGGAACACATGGTTCTTTCATTAGCTTTAATTTCTTTCTTCTTAGGAGCTGACACGGGACAGAATCCTTGGGTTTGCTAACCGATCTGTCGTTACTTCTCAAAGCTGAAAGGAGGGCCTTGTGCTCATTACAGCACTCATCTCAGCGCTCTAGATTTAATTTTGTAATGACACAGGATTCAAAGCAGTTATTTAGGCGAGAACAAAATCGGATCTATTCTAAGATACTGTGAGGTGTCAGCACTGTTAGAAAATTCATAATTTTGTAACAGTGTAAAATTTTAAATCCCTAATATTCTCTATTTTGATTTTTGAACATTCTCAAGTTAACAGGAAAATTCGAAGCACAGTATAATTTATTTTTCTGAGTTGCTTGACAATAAGTAGCCAAAAAATTAACACTGATATGTTATTACTACTTATTAACCTCAAGTCTTTTCAGTTTCTCAGCTTGTCAAAATGGTGTTCTTCATAGCAAATCAGATTCAGAATCACTAGTAGCATTCAGTTATGCCTGGTTTTTTTCCTCTTTCACTCTATAATAGCTGGTTGACCTAGATAAGTGAGAAGATTACATGCCAGTTATTTTGTAGAACATCCCTTAACTAGGCCTTGTCTGGTGCGTGCTTGCGATAGGAGCGTCATGTAAGTGATGCTGTGTTCTCATTGCCATCAACAAGTAGACCTTGATTTTTATTGGACCCATTATTGATCACTGTGCCCCAAACACTTGATTAATATGATGTATACCAGACTTTACTGTTTAATTCACCACTTTTCTATTGCTGTGACAAAACACTACTACCAAAGAAACTTATAAAAGAAAGCACTAAGTCGGGTTGTCGGTCTCAGAAGGTTAAGAGTCTACCATGGCAGTGCATTGTGGCAGCAAATAGTAGGCATGTTGCCCAGAGCAGCTGAGAGCTCACATTTTGATCCACAAGCAGGAGGCAGGGAACACACTGGGAATGGCACACACTTGTTTTGAAACCTCAACGCCTGCCCCCTGTGACACATCTCCTCCAGCAAGGCCACACCTCCTAATCCTTTCCAAACAGTTCCACCAACTGGAAACTAAGTATTCATGAACCTGTGGGAGCCATTCTCACGCAAGCCACCATATCTGTTAATTTCCTCCTTCCTATGTCTTCTTCCCTGTGAACTCTGACGCCTTTGCCAGGGAACTCTCTGTGGGAAGGCTGTCCTCACTGCTCACCATGATTTGGTACTTACTCCACATAAACGTGCTCCCCTCTACTCCAATTCTCCGCGTAGGCCCCTGCAGGTGCCCTCTTGCACCAGATGTTCTTTCTACCCCACTCAGCTCCAGTCCCCGCTCTGCCCCGGTCTCCCTTTACCTCATAGAGTTGGAAGCATGCCACTCTTTCTAATGGCTTTAGGACTCGTTTGTTAGGAGGGGAAGGAAAAGAGGAGAGATCTGTTTGTAATTTTCATGAAATTTAAAGTCAAGATGACCTGTATGTATCTTCTTTTAAAGTAATGAGTACAAATTACTATTTGTGGGAAAGGTATATTAAGCAATTAAAATTTCACTGTGTTGTCTGCAGATTTTTGTTTTTAGATTTTTTTTTTTTTTAAAGACAAGATCTTGGCTATGAGGCACTGGCTGGCCTGGAACTTGCTCTGTAGCCCAGGTTAGCCATGAAAGGCTGGCAGTCTCTGCCTCCTCAGCCTCTGTATCACTGTATCTGGCTTCAAGTTTCGCTTCTTCCTCCTCAGAAGTAATATGCTGGCTAAGCCAGTAATTCTTTTGTGTTTTCCCTGTAAACTTTGTAAAATCTGTGAACATACTGTTTTCCATAAGAAATCTTTAAAATGTATTTTCCTGGTATATTTATATGCCAGGTGTATTCCTGTTCATTCTTTGTGTATAAACACATCCTTCATATAGTTGTAGTATCTGTTGTATTCATTGTGTGTGTGTGTGTGTGTGTGTGTATGTGTGTGTGTATGTGTGTGTGTGTGTGTGTGTGTGCATGTATGTATGCGTGCGTGTGTGTATGTGTGTGTGTATGTGTGCGTGTATGTATGCGTGCGTGTGTGTATGTGTGTGTGTGTATGCATGTGTGTATGTATGTGTGTGTGTATGTATGTGTGTGTGTGTATGTGTGTGTATGTGTGTGTGTGTTTGTTTTTTGTTTTTAAGGCAGTGCTAGGGATGAAACCCTGGGCCTCACACTTGTTAAGCGTGCATTTTCTCACTGTGCTATACCCCAGACCCTTGTATTCCTTTCAAATATTTCAACTTTAAAAAGTCAAAGATGCCAGGTGGTAGTGCCTACCTTTAATCCCAGCACTCAGGAGGCAGAGGCAGGAGGATCTCTGTGAGTTGGAGGCCAGCCTGGTCTACAGAGTGAGTTCCAGGACAGCCAGAGTTACAACAGAGAAACACTGTCTTGAAAAACTGAAGAAGAAAAAAGTTACACTATTATTTTTTTTAACCTTCGTTTCTTTTTCTATTTTTCTATCCCCATTTTTTTTTGTGGTAAAATGTGTATGACATAAAATATGCTCCTTTTTTGAGGCAGAGTATTACTGTATATACCAGGCTGTTCTTGAATTCACTATGGGTAGCCCAAGCTAGCGTCAAATTCCTGATCCTTCTGGATCTACCTTCTAAGGCTGAGATTATAGAGCATGTCCTGCTGCATCTGGCAATTTTAGTATTCTAACTTTTTAATTATGTGACTGCCTTCTGTTTTGTAAGTAATTAATGTCTTGATTTCAACTATTATTATCAACATTGTTTCAAGTTTAAACTTAAATTGACTGTGTTTAAGATCTCCTTGCGATCCTTTTAAAACCAGTGGCGTTTTGCTCTGTTTGCAGGGTTCTCATAGTGATGATGATACAAGAGATAACAAGGCAGCTAGTCCCGGCCCGGCTGACTTGGAGACCCGCAGTCCGTCCCCAATATCTATTTCCAGCAGCGAAACCAGCAGCATCATGCAGAAACTGAAGAACATGAGGAGCCGCATGGATGAAAAGTAATTCATTTTTGTGTGTCCCCTATTTAGTCACATAAAGTCTCAGTGAGTAATGTTTTAATACTTTATCATATAGGTTGAGAGAAGAAGGTATTCTAACAGAATTACTAGATTACCTAACAGTCAGTTAACTGCATTTTATTTATAGAACAGTTTTTCTCGTTTTAATGCAGTCAGATATTTTTGGAAAAGCAGTAGTCACGTGCATATTCATGACGGTCTTTAAGTAAAAGAAAGTCTAAGTGTACCAACTTAGGAAACAGTGATAATCCTGGTATCTCATCGTCGGCTCAGTGGTATCTCTCAGACTCAGTCAGGAAAGTACAATTTCAGCTTTGTGAGCAGGTATGAGTCTTCAGCTGAAACCAGAGACCGACACTGGGATTCTCTTGGGTTATGGAAAGGCTTGTCTTCGTTTGTTTTGAGTCAGGGGTTCACTCTGTACCCCAGGCTGACCTAGAACTCCCTTACACTTATGGCAGTCCTCGTATCTCAGTCTCCAGAGTGCTAGGATTACAGACGTGAGCCACCTGCTGGTGTTTGCTATCTTTACATTCTTCTCAATGAGCTGTGAGCTCCTGTTTCAGCTAGACCGGCTGGACAGCAGGCCCCAGGAGTCCCCTGTCCCCGCACCCCTGCACTGAGTCTTTATGTGAGCACTGGGAACCTAAACCCAGGTCCTCGTGCTTGTGCCTCTCCCTGCCCTGAGCACATTCGTTTAAGCCTGCCTGCCTGCCTGCCTTCCTGCCTTCCTTCCTTCCTTCCTTCCTGCCTGCCTGCCTGCCTTCCTTCCTTCCTTCCTTCCTTCCTTCCTTCCTTCCTTCCTTCGTTTCTTCCTCCCTCCCTCCCTCTCTCTTTCTTTCTTTCATTCATTTTGAGACAGTGTCCCCCACCTATGTAGCTGTCTGGCCTAGAGCTTGCTATGTAGACCAGTCTGGCTTTGGACTTACAGGAGATCCCTCTGCCTCTGCCTTTCACGTGGTCAGATTAAAGGCATGTGCTGTCGTGCCCAGCCCCTAAAACGTACTTGTGAGGTCGTGTGTGTTGTGTTCAAGTGAATGCAGGTACACATGGACGTGTGTAGGACTAGAGGACCATCACCTTCCATCTTGTTTGAGATAGATCTCTTGTTTCTCTGCATATGCAAGGGCAGGCAGCCCAGGAGTGTCCTTGGTTTCTCCTGTCTCCTCCTCACATCTTATTGTGGGCATGCTGGGATTGTAGACACATGTGACACCAAATCTAGCTTTCACGTAGATTCTGGGCATTTAAATCCAGCTCCTCATGCTTGTATGGCAAGATTGTTATCAACTGAGCAACCCGGCCTGCCCCTAGAATATTTTTAAAGATTTTTAAAACACTTTCAGGGGAATGGGGAGCAGTGAGCCATGGCATGTGTAGAGGTCAAAGGACAGCCTGCTGGGGTGGGCTCTCTCCTTCCATTCCATCTGAGATATCAAACTCAGGCTGTAAGCACCTCCCCCGGTGAGCTGCCTCACAGGCTTCCCTGCCCTACCCTGTCTCTTCCTTTGAAGCTCAAGGACAGTTTTATTAGGGAGGAGAAAAAAAAAACCAACAACAACTTGAGGACAGGCACGATGTAAATCCCAGTAGCTGCCTGGAGAATGGGGAAGAGGAGGGAAGGCAAGGGACATGCGCTTGAAGTTGTCTGAAGAGGGCTGTAGAGAGAGCAAGGAAGTCCCAGTGCCACTCTTCAGTGGATACAAGGAATGAATAATCCCGGGAAGGGGACAACTTGGCCCAGAGCTGACTGTGGCCTAGGCTGGCGCTGACTGCGCCCCAGGCTGGCACGTGCTGACCCTCCTGCCTGGCCTCTAAGTGCTGGACGGGATTACAAGTGCACCCGCCACACTCAGTTCTAAGAATTCCTCTTCAAAGTTGCACATAAGCTGTGAGCATATAAAGTATACTTATGATAGTTACTCTTTCAACGTTAATTTAATTAAGTATATTTATAAAGTAGCTTCTTGTGTGCTCTGTTCTTGTACCTAACTTTCTTGAAACATACTAAGTATGGGAAGGAAAACAGATTTTTGTTGAGTGCCATTTTAAGTTAACGACTTAGAACTATGGAGGAATTTCACTTGTCATGCTGTTGTAGATGACGTAAGTCTGTCCTCCAGTGATGGAATAGTAAGCTCTAGCGGAGCCCTTGCTTCCCATATTACAAGAAAGCCAATTCATAATTCTGCACTATTTAAATTAAATGTTTAAAAAAATAGCCAGAAGAAGTACGTAGTGCACACATGTAGCAACAAGGAGGAAAACAGGTCAAGGTCAGTCTGGGTGGACAATAAGGTCAAGGCCAGTCTGGGTTATATTAAAAAATTCTGAAATAAATAGCTATGTTATTCTATGAAATAGAGTTAGAGCATATTAAAAGGCTTTAGTGAATAGTTAAATATAGGTAAAAGAGTAAAAGAGACAGAGACAGACTTTCCGGCTTAAGTCATGTGTGCCCCAGGCAAGGGTGGGTGTGGCCTCTAGAGAATCATGTTGACATGTGTGTAAGTTTAAGAGTCAAACAATGACTATATACACGATTTTGGTGGTTTTAACATTAAATTGCTCAAAAAATATAAAAGCTTAAGTAAGGATATTTTGACAGACTTATTTTAGTTTTGTTTTGCAGACAGAGTCTCACTGTAGGTCTGGCTGTCCTTCAACTTGCTATATAAACTAGCCGGCTTCCGACCCACAGAGGTCCACCTGCCTCTGTCTCCCGAGTGCTGGGACTAAAGGCGTGCCACCATGCCCGGCTTGATACACTTAACTTTTATTTGAAGGATTTTTCTTTAGTAAATTAGATGGGGTGGTTATTTATGAGGAACATTAAGATGTTTGCTGCTAGTTGGGCGGAAGTGGCGCACACTTTTAATCCCAGCACTTGGAGGCAGAGGCAGAGGCAGATGGATCTCTGTGAGTTCGAGGCCAGCCCGGTCTCCAGAGTGAGTTCCAGGACAGCCAGAGTTACAACAGAGAAACTCTGTCTCGAAAACAAACAAACAAAAAAAGTTTGCTCTAGAATAAAAACATAGGTTAAAAAAGTCAGGAATTTTTTATGTAAATAGGTCACAAAGAGGTCAAGGCACTTCTTCACTATAAACACGATTCATAACCTTTTTGGTGAGATTTTAATTTTAAAATTAAAGATAGAGTGAAGGCCTCGGTACATGGCCCTGTAGGTAAGAGTGCTTGTCATGTACACACGGGGACCCGAGTCCAGACCCTGGAGCCACAGAGACAGGAGAATTGCTGGGGCTTGCTGGTTGACAGCCTCATTCCAGATTCGATGAGAGATTCTGTCTCAGGGAAGAAAGGCAGAGAATGATGGAGCTAGACAGGACACCCTCTCCTTGTCTATCACAGACAAGGTATCTACCCTTGTCTGCAGGCAGGACATGAAGCAGCTGTTACACAGTGGCAGTAAGGAAGCAGAGGTGAGGCAGAGGCAGGAATGACCTTCAGAGGTATAACCATCTTCCAGGCGACCCTGCTTCTCGAACCCTCTATAGCAGTGGTTCTCAACCTTCGTAATATTGGAACCCTTTAACACAGTTCCTTATGCTGTGGTGACCCCCAACCATGTAATTACTTTCGTTGCTACTTCCTAACTGTAATTGTGCTACTGTTATGAATTGTAATGTAAATATCTGCTATGCAGATGGTATTAGGCGACTCCCCAAAGAGGTTGTGACCCACAGGTTGAGAACCGGTGCTCTACAGCCTTCAAAAAAGCACTGCAAGCTGGGGGCCAGGCATTGAAAACACCGTGTGTGGTCATTTCACATTTAAGTCACAACTGTGCCTTTCCTAATAATAAATTTCTGTTACTACATGGAAGCGTGCTGCACTGTTCAGGAACCTTTTGATTTCAAGATTAAAATAATGGTTCATGATTTTTTAGTACCATCCGAGTTTTCATTCTATTGCTGTGATAAATTCCATGACCAAAAGCAACTTTTGCAGCAAAGTGTTGTATTTCATCTTGCAGCTTATAAGTCCGTCATAAAGGCAAGTCAGTGTAGGGGCTTCAGGCACACACCCATGACTAAACATCTTTTGTATGTGTCATTTCTATAGTAATGTATATTTCTATAGTAACATTATACATTGTACATTGATGGAGTAAATCTTTTACTAGGAATTGACAAAATTTATGAGGGCAGGCTACTGTTTATATAACAATCAATTATTTTAATATTATATTTAATATGTCTAATATGATTTTATTAAGGTTGATTTAAGAATTACAAACAAAAGAATTTTTACTTTTTATTTATCATATAGAGAAGGAAATCTATCTATTCCAATGTCTTTATGCTCTCAGGGCGCAGCAGCAAATTTGTAATAATAATTGTAAAACAAGGAAAATCAAATTTGGCCAAACTTAGCAGTGGGCCCTGAAACTCACCTGCCATCATTAGTCACAGACTTGTGGGTCCCAGAGCTGCGCTCCCTTTCTGTTAACTTCCTGGTCTTGCAAGTCCTCGCAGCCAAGAATGTTTTGCTTTCTCCAGGTAACTATCTCCATAGCAGCTGGCAAACCACAGGGACCCAGTCTTTTTGACCATCTCCCAGTTATTCTTTCAGGAGTCTCAGTTGAGTCATCAAGTTAGCTGAGTGGTAATATTCCCTATGAATAGTACTGAGGGACTGAAGACCCCATGGAATTTTTGTAGCACAGGAGAGATAAAGGGACTCTAATAGCAGTCAGCATGTCAGAGTCCAACAGCAGCAGCAGCAGCAGCAGCAGAAGGGGCAGCAGCCATTCGGGAGACAATTCCCTGGAAACAGTGGGCTGTACTCCCCAAGCCCCAACGCTGGCTTCATCCTCTCACATGGCTCTCAGCAATGGACTGGAGTATTTTTAACATTAGTGATACGTTAAAAATATTACATCTGTCCACTAATGTTTTGACTCTGAAAGAAAGCGTTGTGAAAAAAAAAAAGCTTCTAAATACCATTTATTTTACTAAAAGTTTTAGAGTTAGGAATTCTAAGTAAGCTCAGATTGGGTTTTAGTCAGTTATTACAAACTTACATGATTACTTTATGTGTAAGTACTTTTATTTGTGGTGTAGATTACAAAGACAGTCAGCCTTGTTGTGTAAACACCCAAGAATAGTCATCCTTCCCAGTAAGATTAACATTTGGGGGAAATATTTAAAAGATGTTATTCTATGTATATGAGTGTTTTGTCTGCATGTGTGTATGTGTACCATATGCTGGCTCTGGTCCCCTTGGAAGAAGAGAGCATCAGATAGTCTGGAATTGAAATTACTAATAGTTCTAAGGTGTTATGTGGGTTTGGAGAACTGAACTTGGTTCTCTGCAAGAGCTCTTGACCACTGACACATCTCTCTAGTTCCTTGAGGACTTTTAAGTTATTTATTACTGTTTACTGTCAATGTTCTGAGTTGATTTTTATGACACTTCTGAAGTGATGGTACCACTTTGGACTATAGTGAAAGAGTTCTGTCTTTAATGTTCCATTGATAATAATGCCCTTGGTAAAATGTATTTTTCCAATATATGACTTTTGACCCTTAAAAAAAAAATCTCACTGTATACCCCAAGCTGGCCTTCAACTCAAAGCAATTGTATCTCTGTAATTCTCATATAATTAACTGTTTAGCATCTGGAAGTATTACTAGTTCTAGTGTGAAGTGCTCTGCCCTCTAACTTTTTTTTTAGGCCTTAAAGGGCACTTTTAGTTATACAATATACTTAGATTAAATAAGAAAATGTGTTTCTAGTGTATAATTTCTTATACTCTTTTTAAACTATGCATTTTATATTAGCCGTTTCTCTTGTTCCTCATTTTTAACATGGAGATTTTGGATATGTTTGATCTTTTAAAATGACAAACAAATGTCAGTTCTTGTTCTAATAGAGAAAAATTGTTGTCTATAAAGCGCTAGATAAAAAGATTTACCTATACATTTTTAAAAAGCTTGTTTTATGTGTTCCAATATTTTACTTTCTGTGCTAGGTCACTCATGCATTTAGCAGTTTTATACTTAAAAGGGTGGGTGATGTTTAACTGTTTTGAATAGATTTTTTTTTAACCTTAACCAAGTGCATTTTATTTTGCATAATATTTTGATAATTAGCATCAAAATAAGCTTATTGTACATTTGTAAAGAACGGCAAGTTGCAGAAAGAAAAAAGAAAGGAAAGTTGCAGTGTCTTTCTGAAATTTGCAGGAATGCTTTTCCTCAAAGTTCAGTACAGAAAATCAAGGCAATCCAGATATAAATAACTGTATGTGTATGTAAAAATAAATAGAATAATAAAATACTATCTGTGGAGGAACAGACATCTAAGACATGTATAAGCAAGGTGTATGGGCCTTCAAAAAAAATCCAAATACACGGCTGGATTCACACCTAGATTTCCTCCGTTCTGGGACATACCGATATTAACCCTTCCCTTCCAAGGCAATGGGGAAATGTTGCCTTACTTGCGAGTTACTGTTGTGTGCATGTGAACAGGAGCATGCTCTGTCAAAGAGGGTTAGCCTTTCCAAACTATCACTGGACTTACTTACCTTTTTTCCTGTGTATGTAATCTGTTCACTACTACAAAAGAAGAAAATCAAGTTTCCTCTGCCTTTAAAACTTTTAACATATGGAATTTTCTTATCTTTAGCCTTATGATTGAACTGTTCATAACATTCTTTGCTGACAATATTTATTAAGACTAGCTCACTTTATTCCTAATTGTGCATCCTGATATTTCAAAGAATGGGTATTGGATTTTGGTATTTTTTAAGTGCCCCTTTGTTAGATTTAAATCAAGATATCGTCAGTACGTTCTGTCAATAGTTTATGTTGTAGAAATTAAGATATTATTCCATAAATTGGTTTACTGAATTGTATTTTTATTTTCAAGCTAGATCATGATGGTAAGGTTAAGTAAGACAAATGCAGTACTTTAGCTTAAATACATAATAAGGCACAGATACAAAGTCAGTTGCTCAAGATTGTGTATGTGTGTAGAGCTGCTGATACACTAGGTCGTGGCCGTAGTGTTTTACTCAGTGCTAAAGCTTCTTGAAAACGACGCATTTGGCCTCACACTGCTCTCTGCCTTGTCATAAACAAGTAAATCTACCTGAAAACGTAGATGATGTCTAAGCAATGTTTGAGAAGACACATTTATTCAGAATTCATTGGTAAGAGCTATAAAAATACATGTGTTTGTGTGTGTCACACAGAAAGATTTGCTTTACTGAATAACATGCAATATTCAGGACGCATATTAAAGGTCTTCATTCGACTCTTTGCTTTCCCCTTCTCATTCTTCCTGCCTCTTGATCTCTTGGTTTTAAAATCTTCCTCCTTATTTTGTAGACACTGCTCTCCTGTTCACTACTTCTTCTCTGTCTTTACGTCTCACCACTGGGCCTCTCTCAGTGTCTGTTTTCCCAACCTCCATCCCAAATTCCAGCTGTATATCTACAACCAGTTGGTCAGGTAACTGCACCTTTTTCAGTGCACTCTTCGATAGAGCATGCTCTGTTCTTTTTGTTTGTTGTGTTTTCTTTTTCCTTTCCTTTTTTTTTTTTTTTTTTAAATTTGTTTAACAGCAGCCTGGAGGCTTCTTGTCAAATGTCGTATGGACTTTACCTTAATGTTTCACAATAATTGACATGGTGATTGTTTAAGAATGAAGTGTCAGTTCCTCTTGGCCTTGTGGCTTGTTGGATGTGTGGTTTTGTTCTCCCTGGTTAGTTACTATTAGAGATCTAATGACAGTAATAAAAGCAGTAACAATCATAGCATCAATATACGGACAGTTAATTAGTAGCCTCTCAACTAACCAAATTTTTTTCCTTAAATCAATAATTTCTCCGAACCCTTTAGGCCCAAGATAAGATTTAATTTCAGATCTCAGGTTAAATTGAGAAACTCAAGTTAATGCATCCTCTTACTTAGTAAGTCAATAGTTAATGCGCATGTGGCATCTGATTGGTGCCCAGTGCTCCACATATACAAATCTATCACTTGACACTGCATTTTAGGTAAAAGCAAAGCCCTGATTTGAAAATACAAATCAAAAGGGGGTAGAATCATTTTGTTTGTTTGTGTGCTTGCATATTTGGGCACCTTGGGGTTTGTTTTTATAGTTGCTTTGGTCTTGTTTTGAGTTTTGTGTGTTTTCTGGTCTGAGCTTTTAAAATAAATTTCTTACATACTCTCTTATGAAAAAGAATCACCTATAAAAATGAGTATGTAAGTTACTTAATAACGGTATCGGGCAAATTTGTTCTAATATGCTTTTGTTTTTGTTTTTCTTAATTTCCCACTAGTTTTCCCTCGCTATCCAGACAACCCATTATAAGGAAACACTAATTTTCTCATATTTTAAAGAAACAAGTTGGCTCATTGTGCTTCTGTCATTCCAGACTTTTCTCAGGGAGAGAGTGGTGTGAGTGTCCTGCTTTGCACAGCTTGTTGGTGAGGCATGAGTGGCAGCTTTCAAAGTGGCCTCTGCTGTGGGTGGGCTTTCTAACTGTCCTTCACGGTGTCACTGTAGGTTCCTGACAAAGCGAGAACAAAAGCTAATGCAACGCCGACAACACGCGGAGGAGCTCCTGGAATGGAAGCGACGTTTAGATGCAGAAGAAGCAGAAATTCAACAGATGGAAAAACAAGCTTTGGCTGCCTGGGACAAAGAACTGATAAGACCCAAAACCCCTAAGAAAGAGCTGGAGAGCCAGAGAACAGAGCAGAGAGGTAATGGGTACAAACTGAAGCCTAACATGTTTGATTTACTTAGCTGCTTTTTGATGGGAGTAATTAAAAGAGAAGAAGGCAATGCAGCTACAAGTGTTCTACAGCTTTTAAGAAGTATAAGTTAACTTCTTGCCAATATAGACATGAAGTTCTTTAAATTCAGCGTGTCCCAAGCTTAACAGACATCCAAAGAGGGAAAACTCTGCTGTGTAATTCTTTACTTTCCACAGAATACAAAAAAGAGGTACATTTTCCAACTCATTTTATGACATTAGTATATAACCCCAATGCTAAATCCATAAAAGAATAGCATGAAAAAGGAAAAAATCTGTTCTCCTAAATACTATATATACACAAGTCTCATCTAAAGAGGGAAAATCACGTGATCATTTCCATAGATTAAGAAAAAGACAACACATAAGTGAACCTTGGATCAAAACACACATGGAGAGGAACTGTCTTTGTCCAGGAAAAGAGAATTAGTACAAGACAAAACAAACCCAGACTTAAAACAGATACAATACTTCATGATAAAACAGAAAACTTTCTTTTGAGAATGCTTATTAAATATTGTCTGAAGGTTCTAGGGAGTTCAGTAAGACTTGAAAAACAATTAAAAGCTAAAAGGAGTGAGTGGAAGCAGAGTTCTCATTAATAAAGGTGTGTACATAGAAAACCCAGAATTCGGTGCTGGAGAGATGGTGCTTTGGGTAAGAGTGCTTGAGCCTAACTTCGGATGTGAGCACCATGTGACAGCTGAGCAAGTCTGCGTTCTGTTGCAACCCCAGAACTGTTGTGGGCAGAGTGTCCGCCAGAGACCTGTCTCAAAGGGATGAGGCCGGGAGTGACAGGGCGGAGCTCCTGGCCTTTCCTGACTTCCACACGTGCACAGGCCTGTATAACTGCACGTATCCTGTCCCCTTCACACGCACGCACGCATGCATGCATGCATGGAAAGCTGTGATTTGTACTTTAATGAGTGAGTCTATCAAGGTCATTGATTAGAAAATCCAATAACTGAAACCCCGTTGTGGGCTGGAGATGTAACTCAGCTGCTGGAATGTGTCCTTGCGTGCGTAAAGCCCTGGGTGCTTCTGGGACCTGGACGTGATGGCACAAGACAACCTCCAGAGTGGAGACAGGAGGACCAGAAACTCCAGGTCATTCCCAGCGCCAGCTCAGGCTATATGAGACCCTGACCGAAAAGCAAACAAATACATCCACAAAACCCACTCATTCATGCTCCTGCATGCAGCCCTGGCTATGTTAGTTGGATCACTTTAAAAGGGTCAGGGTGGGCAGTGCTGGCAGTGCTGGGCTCAGTGGTTAAGGTGCTTCTCACCCTTCCAGAGGACTCAAGTTTGATGGCTAGCACTCATGTCAAGTGTCTCAGAATTGCCTGTAACTCCAGCGTCAGGGATCCAGTGCCCTCTCCTGCCTTCCTGGTTACCCACACAGACACACATTTGTACACATAAATAAAAATAAGTCTTTTTAAGAAAATATTTGGAAGTAGGAGAGTTAGTTGGAATGAGAAAGAGGATCCATGAGAGTAGAAAGGAGACAGAGAGGGCGATAAGTCTGATACATTACATAATGTATGAACATGTTATAAGCTCCATTATATATATATACTAGTGTACCCAATGCATTTTAATGTAAAAAACTCCTCAGTTATGTCTTAGACAAAAAACAAACAAACAAAGATTGTTTTTCTTTGTTTTTATTGTTGTTGTTTTGTTTGGTTTTGGTTTTTTGAGACAAGGTTTCTTTGTGTAGCTCTGGCTGTCCTGGAACTCACTCTGTAGAACAGGCTGGCCTTGAACTCACAGAAATCCACCTGCCTCTGCCTCTTAAGTGCTGGGATTAAAGGCGTGTGCCACCACCACCCAGCTAATAAAGTTTTTTCTTTTTATTTTATGTGCATGTGTATTGGTGTTTTGCCTGTATATCTATGTGAGGTGTCGAATCCCCTAAAACCAGAGTTACAGACAGTTGTGAGCTGCCATGTGGGTGCTGGGAGCTGAACTCCAGTCCTCTGGAAGAGCAGTGCTCTTAACTACTGAGCGTCTCTCCAGTCCTAAGATTGTTTTTTTTAAGTGTTGTTTTTAAAAAGTTACAAATGGAATTGGGTGGCACTCACTTGTAACTCCCATACTTAGGAAGTCAAGGTAGGAGATTGTGACTCTGAAGCCAGCCTGAACTACAGAGTCTGAGACCAACATAGGAAAACCCTGTCTATAAATAAATAAACAAAATAAATAAATAAATAAATAAATAAATAAATAAATAAATAAATAAATAAATAAATAAATAAATAAATGTAAATAGACAAATAGAAACAAAAAGTATGCAGTACTTAGATATAAGGTAAAGAATACAAGATCTTCGTGGAGGAAAATTTAGAACTTTGTTCAGAGATATTAAACACAAACAGTGATTTCACATTCACAGATAGACCCAGTGTCGGCCAATGTTAATTTTCCTTGAACTCATCTCTAGATTCAAAGCGATTTAAATCAGAAGCCCACCAAAGTTTCTGAAAAAGGTTTTGATGATCTCCTTTAATTTTTTAAGAACAAAAGGACTGAAAAGCAAGACCCTGGTAAAGAAGAACCATAGCAGGTGGAACTTACTTCACCATATTTTAGAGGTGCAATATTTCAAACAAATGCTTTCACAGAGATGGGCAAACAAGCATTGAGCAGATAACAATTCAAGAAAGACCTGTACACATATGGACAGTAGACATGACAGAGTGGTGCACGCCTTTAATCCCAGCAATCCGGAGGCAGAGGCAGGAGGATTCTGGGATTATCATTTCAAAGAGAAAGTTTTCTTAAGTAAAAACATAAAATAAAATAAATTAGGATCGTTTTTGTTTGACACTATAAAGTAAAACCAAGTAAGCGAAAATATTTACAACACATGAAGATATTTACAGCACATAACAGTGACAAATATTATCAAAGTATCTTTTTCTCCAACTAATAGAAATATGGCTATGATTTTTTTGTGCTTAATACTTGTTATAAGCGATGTCATATTTTTAGCATAGTTAGCTGGGTATGTATTTGGGTGTATATACGGATACATACATCATGTGTCTACGTATCTAACTACGTATGTATCTTTGATGCTGCTGTTCTGTTCTGGGCACTGCTGATCATAGCCTTTGTATGTATCTGGTTAAGTTGTTCCGGCCCAGCCGTTCCTAACGCTTTCGGCTTGGGATCACTGTTTTAGTTCATGTAGTTGCCGATATGATCATACATATCTATATTTACCATACTAGGAATTAAAACTGAAAAGGGGTTTAAATATTAACTTAATTTTGGGGTTGAGGATTTAGCTCAGTGTTAGAACAAAGCCCTAGGTTCAGTTCTTAGCTTTAGAGAGAAAATTTTATATAAGACACCCCTCTCAATCAAGGACACTAAATATTAATTAATTTTTTAAAGAATTAACAGGCAGCTGGGGAACTAGCTGTTGATAGATTGTGTTTACCCGGCAAACATGCATGAAACCCTGGGTCCAGTCCCCAGCCCCACAGCAAACCCAGTCATGGTAAGTGAAGGCAAGAGGATCAGAAGTTCAAGGTCACCTTAAGTTTGAGGCCAGCCTGGGCTACATGAGACCCTTTCTCAAAAATAAGATTTAAAAAAACCTAAATATCTTTTAAAAAAATTAAAATAGATTTTCCAAAAACAAGGCTACTCCAAAGAGAATTGTTTTCATCTTAGCAAATACTTTTAATGTCTGACTGAGTAAAATGAGTTGTATTCTCATACCTGTTTCTGTATTCAGTTTGCAACCGTGGTTTTGGGGTATAGATACACATGGGTATTTAAAAGTAGATATACTTCAACTAATTGTACTGGAAGATGCCACTGTTCACAATGGAAATATTTAAAATAGAAATAAACCTACATTTCTGTTAGTGGTATATTTATAATCCAGTAATCAACTTGTACATTTGCATATTTCACTGTGCTCAATTAAATGAAATAAAAACGTAGCTATACTAATCAATACGTAAGAAACAAAGCAAATCCCAGGCACCACAAGTGGTTTGATGACTCACTTTCTAGATAACTTTACAAAATGTAAATGAAGTAATACATAACTAACAAATGATATATAAAGAAAACCCAAAGTTTTCTTCTGGTTTCTCTCGAACTTCAGCTGGAAGGTAAATTAAAAATAGCTAAAGCTGTTTATTAGGAATTGTTGGACATACATGCGCAGTGCGAGCGGTCAGTGGGATAAAGCTTTCTCGTCAGGAATAGATCGCGAGTTATGTGGATCACTCAGTAAGGTAAAGCGATATAAGCAGAAGGGTCCAGGAAAGAAAGAAAAGCCAGTATAATAATAAACCAGTGTCCGCCTGGCCACTGCAGCAGTTAAAGCGCACTCTGACTAAGCAAGACTAAGTAATGCATTTAGCAATTTCTGTGTTTAACAAACCTTTTGAAATGGCCAAGGACTAAATGTCATACTGAGCTTCCAGGGACGCTCAACACCGTACTGCCGCCTGTCACACGGTGCTGCTCAGAGCCCTGAATCAGGAAATCACTGTTGTCATTATTTGCCTTCTCATGTCCCCTGACACCACTCAACATGGAGCACTAAACAGTTGACTGTTGCCACCAGAAGCTACCCTGAGAATAGGTCCTTCAGTACTCACTTCCAAAATGAGGGTGAGACACTGCCATCAAGGGAGAGTGGGGATTTTATGGGTGACAAGCAAGGTACTGTTTAGGTAAGAAATTTACCATTTAACAACAGGGAGTTAAAGGTGTACTCGGGTGCCAAAAAACATGACAGATGTCCCTGCAAGCAGGAGGTCAAGCAATTCACCTTCTTTCGTAGAATACTGTTCAAGCAATAAATGTTCTTAGACTTTTCCCAACCCTTCATTTTTAGAGTGGTGTAAAAAGCAATGAGTTATTTCTCACCAAATCAAAGGTTTTTGTTTTTGTTTTGCTTTGTTTTGTTTTTTCCCCCAAACTCAGGTCATCAGACTTGAGTGGCAAGTACTTTTACCCTCTGAGCCATCCCTCTGGCTTCAGCGATTATGACTCTTAAGTTCTTTAATGGTAGATATTGTTACAGTATAGATTAACGAGATAGCTTAGTATTTACTGTGCTCTTGTCATTGTGCAGTGATGTACTCCAGTAGTGTGCTACTCTTCCAGGGGCTCATGTGCTGTGTAATTACTACTGCTCAGGTTCCAACAGTAGCAAATATATTTGGAGTTTGTTAAGCTTAATTTCCCATAAGTTTCTTAATTGCCCAGTAGGTCATCATGACATGACAGAGTATTTTGTATCCATGTGTGTTATCCAGTTTGGTAACCATTAGCTACATATGGTTGTTGAATACTTGAAATTTGACTAGTAGAAACCTGAGGAACTGAGTGTGTGTGTGTGTGTGTGCGCGTGCGCATGCATCTGTACATTCATGTCGAAGGCAAAGGCCAGCCTCGCTCGTGTTCAGGCATTGTATAGCCTCCCACTGTGTGAATAGAGCACATTTGGGTTTTTCCTCTCAGCATGGAAAAGCCTGCTGTATATAAGCAGGACTTCTCTAGAATATGACCTAGGATTAAAATTTCTAGGTCATAAAATACCTGTTTCATCTTTTCAAGTAGCACTAAACTTTTCCAAAACGACTGAAGCAGTCTCCACTGCTGGAGAGGTACGTTTGCGAGTCGTAACTGCTCTGCACTCTTGCACTTGGATTGCCAGTTATCATCCCTTGTTAGACAGCGTAAATATCGGCTCTCAGATGGTGTCAGCCAAAATCGCGAATGAACAGATCTCCATAGTAAATTTTAAAGTAATGTGGTATGCTGAAAACAAGTCTGAGGTGTAACAAGTTTAACTTCTTTATTGACAGAGATCTGACATTTTTATTGTTTCCACCCTGTGTTTCTAGGAATAGCAAGTGAAGAGGGATCTCCAGTGCCTGCCTACTCTCACCAGAACAGTGACAGTTGTATTCCAGAAGAATTAGGCAGCCCTTCTGTTCCGTGTATACCTTCTGAGTCTTTGGTACAGGCTCAGCCCGGGAGTCCAGATCACAGTATACTTACTGAGGAAATGGTTTTTTCACAGGAACTGGAATCTACCTCTCCTAGTAAACATGTAAGTTGATGCCTATTTATATCTTAAAACTTCTTTAGAAAAAAAAATGTAACAAGTTTTAATAATGGTTATATTATTCCTATTAACAGCAGCATTGACTGTCACTCATACTTGTAACATACAGGATTTAGCATTTGAAGAGAATTAAAACTTTTAATAAGCTTATAAGTATATGAATTTAGCTTTAGTAGCAGTTAAAATTATATGCTATCAAGTCTGATAATATTAAAGAGTTAGTACTGTAGTTAGGGTTACTCTGCTGTAATGGCGCACATGATCAGAAGCAAGCTGGGGAGGAAAGGGTTTATTTTGCTCATATTTCCACATCACTGTCCATCATCTAAGGAAGTCAGGGCAGGAACCTGGAGGCGGGAGCTGATACAGAGGCCATGGAGGGTGCTGCTAATGGCTTGCTCCACCTGCTTTCTTACCAAGCCCAGGACTACCACCCCAGGGTGGCAGCCAACAGTGAGATGGGCCTCCCACGTCAGTCACTAAGAAAATGCCCTGTGGGCTTTCATACCGCCTGACGTCATGCACCCTGATCTTAGGGAAACATTTCTCAATTGAGGTTCCCTCCTCTAGATGAATCTACCTTGTGTCAAGGTTGACTAAACTAGTCAGCACAGATAGGAGCTTCTGCAGTCTATAATAAGGCCAGTGAGATGGCTCAGTGTGTAATAAGGGTAATAATAGTAGTGGGTAATAAGCTGCCAAGTTTGACGACCTGAGTCTTGATTCTAAGAACCTTCCAGGTAGAAGGAGAGAACTGACTCCCACCAGTTTTCCTCTGACTAGCACGTGGCATGAAGCATGTGTGGTTGTGTGATCACAAGAGAGAGGGAGAGAGAGAGGGCACGTGTGCATGCACACACACAGAGTAATGATTATTTGTGGGAACATGACAAGTTCTTCTGCACTTTGTCTTAAAAGCAGTAAGATCTTAGAACATACCAAAATGCCTTTGCTATAATTTAGTTGATAATTGCTAATTCATAATCAGAATAAGAGTGATGATTTTATCTCTTTAAAATATCTGAAATGAATGGTTTTCAATTACTATACTGAACATTATTAGAATAACTTTTTCCATATTTTCTTTTATTCTGTACTTAATAGAAAAGTTAAAAAACTCAAGATAGAAACTCACCTGTTTTTGCTGGGTGGTGGTGGCGCTTGCCTTTAATCCCAACACTCAGGAAGCAGAGGCAGGTGGATCTCTGTGAGTTCAAGGCCAGCCTGGTCTATACAGTGAGTTCCAGGACAGCCAGAGCTACAACAGAGAAACCCTGTCTTAAAAAAAAAGCAAAAAAACTCACCTGTTTTTTAAACCAATTCCTAGGAGATTAGGACACCAGCATAGCAATATGAAGTATTAACAAATGCAATAGTAAAGCTTCTTTATTAAAAAAAAGTTACATATGTACTTGTGTGTAAGTTTGTACATGTGAAAGTCAGAAGACAACTTGTAGGAGTCAGTTCTCTTAAACCATATGGGTTCCAGTGGTTGGACTCTGGTTGTAGGGTTGGCAGTAAGTGCTTTTACCTGCTGAGCCATCTTACTGACCCATGTTAAAACCTCCTTATATTTGAAAATATGGATAGGAGTGCCCATAGTTAGAATTTTGTTTTTTGTATGTCTGAATGTTTTGCCTGCATGTATGTCTGCACTGTTTGTGTGCCTGGTACACAAGGAAGCCAGAAGGCAGCATCAGATCCTGAAACAAGTTGATGGTAATGCCTCCATGTGGATGCTGGGAACTGAACCTAGGTCCTCTGCAAGAGCAGCCAGTGCTCTTAATCCCTCACCCATCTCTCTAGCTCAGAATTCTCATTTTTAATATAGCTCTGAAGAATTAGTTGTATGATCCCCCATTGAGAAGTTAGTCAGATTCATGTGTATAACATTATTGTACCTGATTTAGCAGAAAAAAAATTCTGATTCTTAATACAAAGCTGATTCCACATTATGTTCTTTTGCACAGACTTGGAAAAGACTTTTAGAGTATAGAAACTTACCATTATCCTGCTAGTGATTTTCAAAATTATTATATGGCAATAATGGGCTTATTGTATAGGTAGTTTACTTGTAGCATAATTCCTGTGGTCTAGGGATTTATGTAACTGAACTGTGCATTTAGAAATATCTTATTTATTTTTATTTTATGTGCATTGGTCTTTTGCCTGCATATATGTCTGTGTGAGGGTATCAGATCCCCAGGAACAAGAATTATAGACAGGTGTGAGCTAGGAATTGAACCCTGGCCTCTGGGATAGCAACAAATGCTCTTAATTGCTGAGCCATCTCTCCAACCCCTGAACTGTGCATTTTAACACAGTCTTATTAATTTCTATAAATGTGTAACTCCCATCGAGTGTTGTTATTAGCTTCATATTAACCACAAAGCTGATTGAATACTAAAACTTAGGTATTTTTCTTTCTGAAGAAAATATATAAAAGAAATTAAAACAAGTAATATACTAGAATTTTATAATTAAAAATCAGTATTTATACTTGTCAAGTGCCAAGTAGTATACTAAGTACCTTAAATGAGTGATCTCATTTAATCCTCACAACAACCTTAGAAAGCAGGTAACACGGTGAGTCTCTGTTCTGAAGCTTAGCAGGTTAAAGCCCTTGTGCAGGGACTGGAGGGACAGCTCAGTGTTTGACAGCACTTGCTGCTCCTGCAGAGACTCAGGTTCAGTTCCCAGCACCCATATGCTGACTCTCCAGGAGATTTGATGCCCTCTTCTGACCTCCATGGGCACACATGTAGTACACATACATACACACTGGCAAAACACTCATACACATAAAATAATTGAGTCTAAAACAGTATTTTTCAAGAAGATTTGCCCAAAGTCCTAAGGCTAGAAAGTGGTGGTAACTGGAGTCATATCGCCGGGTAGAAATATTGTCTTTTATGGAAAGTAAAATTGTCTGTTTATGTCTTTGTGGACAGTATTAAGCCGTTTTCCCTCCTCCCATAACTAAGCATATAAGGAGAGTAAATATCACTGATGCAGTAGCCATTTGTAATTTACTATAATTTTTTAAAGACATGTTCTTTCATAACTTGTTTTCTGTCTTTAAGAAAAATTAGGTTCCTATCTTAGCCTCCCTACCCCCCAGAACACCCCAAACAAACAAGAAGAGTAACATTAGCCAGCTGTGGTGGCTCATGCCTCTGTCCCAGCACTAAGGAGCAAAGCAGGGTGATTGCCATGAGCTTGAGGCCAGTATGGACTGCACAGGGATTTCTAGGCCACCTGGCTTCAGAGTGAGAACCAGTCTTAAATTATTAATATTATGAAACCTAGTATTTTATTAATCAAGAAATTGTTAAAGAAGAAAAAGAAAAGATCTTTAATAGAATTAGTAAACTTTATTTACCTTTTGTGAAATTACATAAAGTTTTGTGTTAAAATTTAATATGTTCAGTTATATAAATTACTAAATTTGATGTTTATTTGATATGAAAATGTTATAAAATATATTTTAAATATACAAATAATTATTTAAAACTTTGTAATTGTTATCTTTACTTGACTGTGTCTCATATTTTAAATTTAAGTTCACAGTTGCATGACAAAATAATTGGTTTGGCTTTCTGTTTGAACAGTCACCTCCCAAGAGCTGCTTATCTGTGTCTAAGCAAGAGTCTAGCACAGGAAGTCACAGGACTGAAGGGCACGGCCGTCTGCCGGTCAGGTCGCACCAACCCTGCTACAGTTGGTCGGATGACTCATTGTCGATGACACAGTCAGGTGAGGCTGCCGGGGTTCGCTTCTGAGTTCTCCCTTAATGAGCTCTGTCCCACACGTGCTAGGGCTCTGTCCCCCGCTGCTGCATCTGTATAGGCTTTGTCTTGCCAAGGTTAACGCATACTGCTCAGCGGTTCTCATGAATTCTACCCTTTTCCATAAACTGTAACTAGCTTTATTCTCTGTGTCAGTGGACATTTATTTCATCAAGCGTTTCTTTCCTCTTCTCTGTGTCAGACACGGCCTTCACGTTTCCACAACACTCCGCCCTGCCACGGGCCATGCTTGAACAGCACAGCCGGTAACTGGGCTTGGCCCGCTAGGCCCGGATTGAACTCTTAGGAACAGGCTCTCTGTTTTCTTAACGTTCGAACACAAAGCATCCTGGGTAGTGTTGGTTGCCTGTGGTGGATATTTACTAGTTTTTTTCAGTAAGTTGATAGCCGTGAGGACAGAAGGCTGTGCAGTAGGATGGTACAAATCTCGAACACAATGTAGAGAGGTAATAGCCTGCGGGTTGCAGCAGGAACGTTCCCTCTCCTTATACCTCTCCCTGTTCGTGTCTCTGTTGGATATTGATTTCGAAAGACTGACTAGCTTCTACCCTGCAAGCCTTCAGAGTTTGTTGGCCTTGGGAAAAATGCAGTGTTTATTAGAATTATGAAGAATTGAAGCAATATTGAATATCGCCATATTAATTAATATTGATAAACATGTATTGCTGTTTGAGCTCATTCTAAAAAGCTAAGTACATGCTTAGCTTTTTGTTGTTTTGTTTTGTTCTGTGTTAGGTAGAAATGGTTTTGTTGTGAGAAAAGGTGGGCTGGGGAAGTAACTTAGTCAGGGAAGGACTTGCTGCAAGTGTGAAGACTTCAGTTCAATGCCTAGAACTCCTGTATAAAGGAAATGGGGCATGGCTGGTATGTGCTGGTGATACTGGTCAGGAGAAGAGGAGACAGGCAGATAGGTCGCTGGGCTTGTTGGCCAGCCAGTCTGGCCTGTTTGGCAAGAAACCTTATCTCAGAAAACAAGTTGGATGTGCATGAAGAAAAACACCCAGGGTTGACCGCTGGCCTCCAGCATATATAAGCACATGTGTGTGCACCCGCACACATGAACACGTGTACATGTACATTTTTAAAAGGTAGATGGTGTAGCACAATTCAGCTATTTTCCTGGTGATAGTTATTTAGGTTTTTTTTTAACTTTTCATAGCTGAAAACAATGCTTCAGGGGCTGGAGAGACGGCTCAGCGGTGAAGAGCACTGGCTGCTCTTCCCGAGGACCCGGGTTCAATTCCCAGCTCCCACATGGCAGCTCACAACTGTCTGTAACTCAGTTCCAGGGGATCCGACACCCTCACCCTCACACAGACATACATGCGAGCAAAATACCAATGCACATAAAATAAAGTTAAATAATTTTTTTTTAAAAAAAAGGAACTTCCATTAGTGTTTAAAAAAAGAAAATATAAGCCAGGCAGTGGTGTTTCATACCTTTAATCCTAGCACTCAGGCAGAGCTCTGTGAGTTCAAGGCCAGCCTGGTCTACAGAGTGAGTTCCAGGACAGCCAGAGTTACAGCAGAGAGACCCTGTCTCAAAAAAGAGAGAAAAAAAGAAAAGAATGCTTTAAAAATATTTACATTTTTAAAATTTGATAGATAGAAATAGAATTATCAGGTCAAACAGTTGAAATTATTATCTGTTATGTTTATTTTTGTACGTGTATATGTTTGTTTTTACGTGTTCTAGTGCAAACTTACTCTGGTAGACGATAGTCAACAGACTATGCTTGGAAACATGGGTTTCCACTTTGGATCTGTTACTTACTGATGACTGTCTTCAAGTTTGTTTCGCATACTGGATTAACTCTCCTCAACAAGAATGGAAGCAACAAGATGAGGCCTTGGCCATCTTTGTTTGAGTTATATGTTAAAGATCAATGATGATATTTGTGAGATAGTTTTATTTCTAGAATTTAAGTGAGAAAAATAATTTTTAGAAAAAATAGCTGAGATGTCTGAGTTATAGATGAGACATAGCTCTTCATGAAGAGATTGTTATAAACATTATTTGAAGAAGTAATTTTTAATGTGATGGAATTAAATAATACCCGTGAATGAGGGAGAATCTTGTTACCAACCAAGTAAATACACTCAACATATGAGAGACAATCAGAAACTTCAGCAAACTGTTCCATCCAAAGTTTTCTCATCTTGACAAACTAAAATATCCTTTGCCTGCCACTTCCCATCTCCTTCTCTTCTCAAAAAAATCTATGGCAGCATACAAATCATAGAATATTCACCCAGAGAGGTCTTGGCTTCAGAAGAGTCTATAGAAAGCTTCTCTTGTTGATAAGGACTTGTGTATAACAATAGATTGAGGGCGATTTATGGGATATTCTTATTCACCATCAGAGTCTCTGACTGCCTCTCATTTGTTTGTATTTAGCTTCTCAGCAGTTGAAGATGTAAATATTATCCCAATTTTTTTATCTAAAAACTGCAAGTTTTTTTGTCAACTGTTTCACAACCATAAATTATAAAAATAATTTTATTTATAGGATCATAGCTTACATTCAGTTTTTAAAATATATTGATTTAAAATTATCTGCAGAGCAAAGTTTAAATATGGTCTCCTACACTTAACAAGGCAACAGCTTGTTTCAGAAGTGTGTAACTCTTGGTCTTTGAGACAGATTTCGTGTAGGTGAAGCTGGCCTCCTGCTCCTACTTCCAGACATGGGGTGATGTGCATGTGTCACTATCGGCTAGAAGCATACAACTCAGGCTAGGGCATTAGCACTCAGACTTGGTCTTAGGAAAGACTGCAGTGCTCCACTAACCTGAAGCAGTAATTGAGTGAGTGCAAGGCGACCCTCAAGCACTTAGAACTTTCAACCTAAAACCAGTTATTCCCTTTAAAAGGTAAGGGAAAGCATGAGAAGGTGCTTCGCTTCCCTCCTGTTACTATTACTGTTTTTTAGAGCATATTAAGTTGGTGTTAAGGAAATCACAGGAACTGAGTTTCTTTGTAGGCCAGATACTTGGAGCACTTCATTTTAAAGAGAGAATAATCTTTTTGCATTTCAATGAACTCTTTAGTTCTTAGGTAACTTAATCTGAGACGCCTGAGTGCAAACCTAGTCTCGGGTATGATAGTAGTGTTTTCGTAAGGTTTTTACACGTCTGCCTGAGTGCTAGTGTGTGGAAACAGCACCAGTGTGTAATTCTGAGAGGCGTGAGGAGTAGTCACTTACTCACTGTGTAATTTCTGTGTGCAGTGAAATAAGCACCTTTAAATGATGCCTGTCTGTTTCCATAGCCTGTGTATGGCACGCTGTAATGAGCTGCTTTCTTGCAATGTTGCCATGACTGGACCTGTCATGTACAAATGCAAACTACTTAACCAGCTTCATTTTAGTGAATTCAAAAGCTTCCAAAGACAGATGGCAATAAAGTGTATTTCTCTTTTATGTGACAGGACTTCAGTTAATGATTCAAAATTTGAAAATATAAAACTTTAGTTTTATCCTAATTTGACTTTAAAAATATGATAGATAGCATGTATTACTATCTAAGAAGGACAGATACATGAACATCCTGCCACCAGAAGTAATTTTTCACAGAAGGTAAAAATTTCACTAACATAAAAATGTAAACTTCAACTGTGTAACTTGCTAAGAGAGGGTTTGTGAACATCTGCTTACAGTTCAAATAGTGACCTGACAAGATGGCTCAGTGTAGGAGTGCCTGCTTCCTGAGCCTGACCGCCCGAGCTCAGTCCCGGAAGGCGGAAGGGGAGGCCCGCTCCGGAAGCTGCCCCGCCTCCGCACCTGTGTACTCACTCACGCACATACCATGCACACACCCACACGTTTTCATGATAATTGTGAATAGAATAAGTTAAAAATAAACAAATAGTACCGTTAGAAATTAGAAAATAACCAGGCGGTGGTGGCGCACACCTTGAATCCCAGCACTTGGGAGGCAGAGACAGGCAGATCTCTATGAGTTTGAGGCCAGCCTGGTCTACAGAGTGAGTTCTAGGACAGCCAGAGTTACTGCAGAGAAACCCTGTCTTAAAAATAAACAACAAAAAAAAGAAAGAAAAGAAATTAGAAAATAATTAGAAAGACTAAAGAAAAAAGAAAGATCTATGGAAAAGTAAGCACACATTTTATTAATAGCATTTTTCAGCAGGTCGAGTTTTTTAATTTTAAGCATTGACTTTAAGCATTACAGCTTTTCTTTGTTATTGAATTAACTTTATTCTTTGCTAAAGTTAATTAAAGTATTTTATATCTTTCAGAAACTACGTCTGACCAGAGTGACATCGAAGGTAGGATCAGAGCTCTGAAAGATGAGCTGCGGAAAAGAAAGTCAGTTGTGGAGCAGCTGAAGAAGGAGCAGAGGAAAAGACAGAAGGAGAGGCTGAAAGCCCAAGAGGCCAGTCTGATCCGACAGCTGGAGGTGAGGGGCCGGCCGCCACGGCGCACTCGCGGTGCGCAGTGCGTGCTGTTGGGAATTGTCAGCAGTCATGCAGTGCCATACTTTATCATCTTTACAAATAAATTTGAGGGGCTGGAGAGGTGGCTCAGCAGTTAAGAGCACTGGCTGCTCGCAGAGACCAGGGTTCAACTCCCAGCACCCGCATGGCAGCTCACAGCTGTCTTAGCTCTGGTTCCCCGGGATCCAGCACTCTCTCACAGACATATGTGCAGGCAAGAACAACACCAGTGCACATAAAATAAAAATAAATACAATTTTTAAAAAAGGAAAAAAAAAAGTTTACTGTCATTGAAACCCAGGAATAAAACAAAAATAAATAACAGCAACAAACAAAGTGAGGCAGGGTGTGGTGGGTGTGGTGGCGCACCCCTTAGTCCCAGCGCTGGGAGGCAGGGCAGGCAGAGCTCTGTGAGTTCAAGGCCAGCCTGCTCTGCAGAGCGAAGTCCAGGTTGGCTAAGGCTACATAGTGAGACCCTACTTCAATTAAAAAAAAAAGCCACAAAACAATAGTGTATCCTTTAGGGAAAAAGCAGATAACGAGCTAAAGGTTTTTAACATGTTAGGTACGGATCACCGTTTCTCCTTTCTTTGCAGTGCTGAAGATCTGACACAGAGCAGGGAGGGGAATCTTTATGTTCTATCTTTTTACTGGTTAAATGTTTACATTATGCTATTTAAAAATTTGAACTAGCCTTATGATTTAAAATACCTTTTAGGACTTTCTGTATAATAACTCCTCCAACTCTTCTGACTTAGACTTACGATGAATTCATTAAGAAAACTGAAGGTGAACTTAGCCGAGATTTGGACATTTCACCAACATCCAAACTTCAACTTAAAACTCTCTCCTCCGTTCCTGAAAAACCCAA
The DNA here is from genome assembly GCA_026225945.1 of Cricetomys ansorgei. Classification (NCBI taxonomy): domain Eukaryota; kingdom Metazoa; phylum Chordata; class Mammalia; order Rodentia; family Nesomyidae; genus Cricetomys; species Cricetomys ansorgei. The sequence goes on along the minus strand of JAMJFZ010004090.1, from coordinate 13,642,688 downwards.
AATCAAGCCCCATCCACTCCACAGGTACTTTTAACAGCTTGCATATGTTCTGACTTATTTGAGAATGGATAAGGAAAGATTTTTTAGTAGAGGTTATTTTTTAAGTAACAGTAAATTATGCATGTAAAAATACTGTTGTTTTTTTTTACAAACATAAAAGTGTTGCATATGACAAGTGCAAATTAAGTGTATAAGGTACAGATTGGAAATGTGTATTTTTAACCTGCCATCTAGTGGGTACAATGAAAACAGTACTCGGCATTCTTAGCAGTAACAGCAGAAGTGCAGATCTTTCGAAAAGCAAGTCACCATTTTACAAGGCAAAAATATCTGTAACCTTAACTCTATAACCTCATGTCTAAAAAAAAAAAGCTTGATAAAATATGTAATACCAAAAATCTGTGTTTGCATGAGTTTATCACAGCACCTTTATGTTTGTCATAACATCCATTTATATTCATAAGACATTGGGAATAATCTTTAATTCCAAAAATGAGTGAAACATTTCAGTAAATTATGGTTCTGTTCAGGAAATAGATTATACATCCAGTGACATACAGAAGCCACTAGGTAGCAGTAGTAGAATGTGTGTCTCACTGGATTAGAAAGTCAGGTTAGAACATTTAACTAGCTTGGGCAGTGGGTAGGAGGCGTGCGCACAACTGAGAACACGGCCTGTGGAGGAGAGGAGCGCTCGTGAACCATGAGAAAAGGCAGGCGGGTGGATCACAAAAGGAGAACGTGATAGGGTCCTGCTGGGGTTAGAAAAGCCTGGGAAGCTAAGTAAAAGCTACCTGGTGAAAAGCTTCGCGTTCACTTATTTAGTGGTTCAATATTTCCCCGTGAGACGTGAGCCTTTAAAGCTGTTTTTAACGTATTGAGGGCTGGGGACAGCTTGATGGTCGAGCACTTGCCTACCGTGCCCGAGACTCTGGGTTTTATCCCTATTAGTGTAAGAGAACAAACACTCCAAAATGCTTTGCTTCTGCTGTGTGGTGTTGCCAGCCTGTGATCCCAACACTCAGGAGGTTAAGATCATGAGTTCTAGACCAACCTACACTACGTAGTGAGCTCCAGGTTAGCTGATGTACATAGTACAAGTCTATGTACCATCCAGCCCCTCACCAAGGGGGCTGGAGAGATGGCTCAGCACTTAAGAGCACTGGCTGCTCGTCTGGAGGATGCTATTCAAATCCCAGCACCACACAGCAGCTATGTGCACAGACACACACAGGCAAAACACCCATACACATTTTTTTTTTTAAAAAGAAAGAAAACAAGGGGTAGGGAGATAATAATTAATACATGCTACTCCTGCAGAGGACCCAAGTTCAATTCCCAGCACCCACATTGGGTGGCTCACAACCATCTGTAACTCCAGCTCCAGGAAGCGCCAACGTGTCTGTCTTCCTTGGATACCCACACTCATGTAAGCATGCTCCCACACAGACACTTACGCACAGAGACACATGGTTTTGTGAGTTCAAAGAATGGGGGCTACAACACAGCAAGTGTCATGTAGTCACTGATCACTGATTCACGTACCGTTTTTATTATTAGACTTTCTAGGGAAAACATTTTTTAAAAAAAAAAAGCAGTAACAATCATATCATATGCAGCTATCCCCAAATAGCTTATTTGAGGATATTTTTACAAAATTTTTATTCTTAGATTTTATTTGTGTTACTGTTTCCTATGTATTTTTCCATTAGCTTATAAAATACAAGTTTAATCTGATCTCTAAATAATACACTGTTGGACTGGCATGCCTAACATGTATGAAGTCCTGGTTCAGTGCCTAGTTCCATATAGACTGGGCATGGTGGCCTTCAGGAAGTGAAGGCAAGCAAGCTCAGGGTTAGCCTGGGATACAGATAAGTAAATAAATAAAGTACTTATTGAATGGCTTTCTTAATCAAGCTAGTAGATATTTTTAGCTAGGAGTTAGGGAGGGCTATTGTTCAGCAGTAAAGTCCCAGCGTATTTAGCTTGTGTGCAGCTATGCATTCAATCTCCAATATCAGAAAATATTTGTATTTGCAGAGATCTTTCTGACTCCAATATGGAGGAAAGATTAGAAGAAATAAGCTTAGATGCCAAAAGAAAAACAGTTCAAGCCATGCCTCAAAGAAACAGCAGGAGTAAGAATAGAAAACAAAACTAGAAAATATATTTAGGAATTCCTAAGGAGTGGTACTGGCTAATTAAAGTGCTAGATGGGAGCAGGAGGTTGGGCTCCTGGATTCCTCGTAGACAACTGGGCCAGGCTTTCATTACCCTAAAAGCAAAGACATTTTTTGTGGGAAACTTAAGATTTGGGCTTTAAAAGTTAACGTTGAGATGTTGTGAGTCATACAAATAGCATTGTATAAGTATCAAGGAGAGAGATACTGAGATTATTACACACACATAAAGGGTAGATAAAGCTGAAAAGGCATGCATTTCATTACATAACAACATTTAAGTCGTTGTAAGCAAAAAGTAGAAGGCAAACATTATGGCCCAACCAATGACGAAAAGGAAGAGCTGGAGGTAGAGCTCATGGTGAGCATGTGCCCGGCATGAACAAGGCTCTGGTTTGTTCCTTAGCACTTAAAAGAAAATGTGTGTGAGAGACAGAGACAGAATGTGTGTGTGTGTGACTTTTTTGTTTTAATGGTTGAATCATACATAATAAAATAAGGAAAGGAAAGGAAAAGGCATACCTTTTGCCCTCAGATAGCAGGAGGAAAGGAAGGTGAACGGTTATAAATCTGGATGGGTTTGTAGCTAGGAAGGCTGAGGTAAGACACTTGACCCCTGGCGACTTCTACTTCTCTCATTAAGTTCATCCTCAGAGAACGCCATGGGCCACCAGCATGCTTGGTTGTGTAAGATGGCAGCTGCTTAAAGCGCCTCCTGTAGAGAAGAGGAGACACTTGCCTAAGAATGTCCGCTTACTGCTGCCAGCTATTGCAGTTTCTGCATTACATTTGATCTTACTTACTACTTTTTCCACTTCAGATCTGAAACAGCAAAAGCTTGGAAATCTGTAACAGACTCAGAGCGCTCCAGAGGATCCTTGGCGTCCATCGCTGAGCATGTTGGTATGTGCCTGAGAGAGCAAAGCTGTGCAGACAGACACAGGTCAAGGCCACAGAATTCTGCCCATACAAGACTGACTCTCCCGGGCTAGAGATTGCGCAGAAGTTAAGAGCATGCAATGTTTTTCCAGAGGATCCAAGTTAGGTTCCCAGTGCTTATCTCAGACTGGTCACCACTGTCTGTTAACTCCAGCTGCAGAGACCCAGCTCCCGCTCCTGAACTCCAAGGGCGCCCACACACATGTGGCATGCGGGCAGGCACCCACACACATGTGGCATGCGGGCAGGCACCCACACACATGTGGCATGCGGGCAGGCACCCACACACATGTGGCATGCGGGCAGGCACCCACACGCATGTGGCATGCGGGCAGGCACCCACACGCATGTGGCATGCAGGCAGGCACCCACACACATGTGGCATGCGGGCAGGCACCCACACGCATGTGGCATGCGGGCAGGCACCCACACACACACGTGGCATGTGAGCAGGCACCCACACGCATGTGGCATGCGGGCAGGCACCCACACACACACGTGGCATGTGAGCAGGCACCCACATGCATGTGGCATGCAGGCAGGCACTCACACACATGTGGCATGCGGGCAGGCACCCACACGCATGTGGCATGCGGGCAGGCACCCACACGCATGTGGCATGCGGGCAGGCACCCACACACACACGTGGCATGTGAGCAGGCACCCACACACACACACACACTCTTGAACTCACGCCATCCGTCTGAGACTCACAAGCGCAGGGACTGTTGGAGACTTCTGCCCAGCACTCAGTTCTTTTTAAGTCAGCTCCTCGTCCTGCATTTCAGATGCAGTGTGAGGCATGAAGACCACAGCGCCGCACACCACCACTGTCTCTGCCCCTCTCTAGTCAGGCTGTGTAACTGTGATGAATGACTAGGGAGCTTTTTTTTTTCAGTTTAATTTAAAGATAATCATTATTAGAAAATGATTACTGAAAATAAAATGTACCTACGCGGAAACTAAACTGAGGCAAATAAAAACTGCCTTCCTGGCATTAATGATAAAATAGAGATGTGAATAAAAATCCTAATTCCTGGTTTTTTAGTCCAGTATATCATACTTTCTTCTTAGTTTACCACTTTAGCCCGTAAGGCCACATATTTGCAGAAATAATCTCGTTCTCATCCCCTCCCCCCTCTCTTTATACACATACATCAGAGAATTTGGAGTCTCCAGATTAAATTTTTTTAAAAAAATGTATGTTCATGAGGTTTTACCTACATGTGTGTCTGTGCACATGTGTGTTTGGTGCCTGAGGAGGAAGGAAGAGGGCATCAGGTCCCCTGGACTGGAGTTACACATGGACAGTTGTGAGCTGCCATGTAGTACTTGGAAATGAACCTGGGTCCTCTGCAAGAACAGCAAGTTCTCCTAACTGCTGAGCCATCTCTCTAGCCACCAAAACCTATTTTTTTAAGAAGAACAGAAATATATTCCCTTCCATGTTCTCCTGCCTGCTTTCCCTTGGTTTGAAACCATCATGTTAAACAATGGTGTCATAAACTTAGTCCTTGTTATTTTATAAAGTATTTCAAACTTAAAAATTTTTAATATTCTATTTATTCTCAATATAGTATATTTTCTTAAAAGACAAACTTAACCATATATGATAGCAAAAACAAATCATATTTATTGACCAGAGTTTTTCTTAATGGAAACTTGGCTTTTCTTTACATTTGGATCTCAGAATTGAAAGATTGTGGTTAAATAGTTTTATGTTTTTTTTTTCCTTAAGATTCTTCATTATCGTGTTCTGAGAGAGCCATGTCAGAAAGGTCCTTATCTGCATATGCAAAGAGAGTGGTTGAGCTGGACAGCCGGGCAGAAGAGCCAGCCCTGTCATCTAGAACAGCACAGGCAGAGTCTGGAGATTCTCTCCAGAGGGGTCCTTCATTGTCTCTCAAGGAGTTGAACGTGCCTAGCAGGATTTATGATGTGTCAGAGGCCAAGGCCAGAGAGTCTAGTCAGAGTTCAGAACTACAAGAGGTAGAATACACAGAACTGGGGAAGACTGAGGCTGACGCCTCTGGCTCTAAGCAGTCGGGGAGATCGGAAGTCTTACTGCGGCTAGACCTGACCGCTGAAATCCTTTCAAATGAAGATCTTCCTTCAGACTCTGCAAATGTTCAGAAAGATTCTGTTAAGTCAACCGTTGAGATGTTTCTTGAAAAAGAGGAAGTGATGGAGGAGAATCAGTCCGACCAAAGTGCAGATCACAGTCGAGACATCCAGTCAGCCAGAGATACCGCTGAGCAGAAAGGCAGAGAGGACTCGGCCCTGTCAGGACACCTCTCTGTTCCCAAAGAATCCTCCTATTCTGAAGATTTTGAAGTGTCTTCATTCCAGAAAGGGATTTCTGCAGAAGAGATTCATAAAGATGACTCAGAGGTGTCATCGTTGTCACTCAGGAAAGATTCTCCATCGGGCAGAGCGAAGTCCCAGCCGACAGGGAGCTCCAGGAGTAGAGCCTCTGGCTTCGGCAGTGAAGAGATCAGCGAGTGCCTCAGTGAGAAGAGCCTCTCGGCCTGCAGCAGCGTCCACTCGGAGAGGCTGCTGGGGCTCCGGTCCCCCACCGAGCTGATGAAGAGTGAGGAGCGCAGCGACGTGCAGCACGAGGGGGCCACTGCTGACCTCCCCCTGGCTGCCGTCTCCGCTGCGGATGAGCTGCTGGACTTCCACGTCGGGGACAGGGTGTTAATTGGCAATGTTCAGCCAGGCACTCTTCGGTTCAAAGGGGAGACTAATTTTGCTGAAGGATTTTGGGCTGGAGTAGAACTGGATAAACCTGAAGGAAATAACAATGGGACGTATGATGGCATTGAATATTTTGTGTGCAAAGAAAAGCATGGTATTTTCGCTCCTCCTCAAAAAATATCTCACATTCTAGAAAACTTTAATGACTATGTAGACATAAGTGAAGATGAAGAATCTTACTCAGATGAACAGTATCAATACTATAATCAAGAGCAGAAAGATATAAAATGTCTAAGAGACAGAGAAGACGATATAGCTGAATATTTTTGTGAGAAAGCGCTACCTAGTATGCATAATATAGAAGCCTCAGTGGATAAAGATAGAAGCCTTAACATAGAAACAAATAGTAACCTGGACATTTCTGGGTTCCTAGAAGCCCGTGCGCACCAACAGTCTTCAGTAGATCCCCTGATTTCCTGTGAGGAGAAAAAAGCTCTTGTTTCTGGTGCCACAGAAGACAGTCTTGCCGCTGCAGATGCTACTCTAGACAACACGTTTTCTGAAGAGTCAAAGCAACAGCAGCTTTCAGAGAAGGAAGAGAACTTGTCTGCCCCAGTTTCAGAAAAACCTTCTACCCCACTTCTGGATCTTTTAACAAGAGAAAAGAACCAATTAGAAGCTCAGCTGAAGTCATCAATAAGTGAAGAAGAAAGGTCAAAGCAACAACTAGAAACAGTGAGCTTACTGACAGACCGTTTACTGACAGTTTTTGTGAAAGACACAGTTAGTCAATTACAACAAATCAAAAAGGCTAGGCATGAGAAAATCCAGTTTAGCAATCAGGAGTTTCTTGATGACCAAAAGAAAGTACTGCCCCAAGACCCTCCCCAAAATACTGAGGAACAATCACCCAGTGTTCCAAGTTGCTTTTTAAGGTCTGAATTGGAAGATGAAAAAGAAGAGATTTCTTCTCCAGATATGTGTCCCAGACCTGTGAGTATTTTATCTTGAGAAGAGTCTGATTACCTTTCCTTTGTAGTGTGTACTAATTCTATGGCCCAGGGTGGCCATTTTCCCCAACCTGCTTTTTATTAAATATGGATCTCTATGTTTTTAAAGGACTTGTAGCTATTTTTCTGCTGAAGTATAATTGCCCTCTGTTATGTCATGCGCAGTCACCATAGGGTTGTCATAACACTGACAAGTTTGTGAGAACTGAAGCATCTCCAAACTACTATATTGATGGCCCCTGTATATGGTCCACACATTAGATCTCCTTCTAGACTCTTTGGAACTTTCCAGTGGTTCTCAACCCAGGTTTCTTCCACCTGTCTATTCAGTTACGGTAATTACCAGTTATGATGTTGGTTCTGATAACACTGAAGTATACCCTCTGTGACATACACTCGGGCATCGGCTTGTTAGGTTGCCCATGGATAACTAAGGAAAAGTAATGACTTTAGTAACTTGAGCCAGATAATCACCAAAGGTAAGGCTTTTCATTTCCCATTTCAGAATCCCAGTGTTAGTCCTTCAGAAGTAGAATGATTAATGATACATAAAAAGAAAAAAAAACAAATTAATGAATAAATGTTTTATTATAAAATTTAATGATTAGATTTATAGAAGCAAAAGAGGATAGTTTTTCTTGTTCACCAGTGACCATTATATTATAATTTTACCTATCTTATAGAGATGTTAAACACATGACTAATAGGTGTGCTTTGTCTTTTAAAAGCTGTTAAGTAAGGTGAAGTCACTAAATGGTCCTTTATATGGATGTTTTGTTTCTGTAGGAGAGCCCAGTGTTTGGAGCCAGTGGGCAGGAAGAACTAGCTAAAAGACTTGCTGAACTTGAGATCAGCCGGGAGTTCCTGAGCGCGTTAGACGACCAAGACTGGTTTGATGAAGATTTTGGTTTGAGCTCTTCTCACAAGATCCAGAAGAATAAGGCAGAAGAAACAATTATACCTCTAATGGCAGAACCTAAGCGAGCACCCCAGGAGCCTTGTGAAACGTTATTGGCAGTTCCTCATACGGCAGAGGAAGTAGAGAGCCTTGTGCATGATGCAGCAGAGGAGCTTTGGAAGTGGAAAGAATTAGGCCGGGACCTACATAGCCTCAGTATTCCTACAAGACTACTTGGCTGTGCCAGTAAGGGTCTAGACCTAGAAAGCACTAGTAAAAGGGTCTACAAACAGGTAACATAAAAAGACCATTATTCTTAAGTTTCTTGCACATTTTCTGAAATTTGAATTCTCAGCCGTTTTCTTATTGTTAATGTTTTGTTTTCTTTTCTCTGTTAAGGCGGTCTTTGATTTAACAAAAGAAATTTTTGAGGAAATATTTTCTGAGGATCCCAACTTGAATCAGCCTGTCTGGATGAAGCCATGTAGAATCAACTCTAGTTATTTCCGACGTGTGAAAAACCCAAATAACCTTGATGAAATCAAGGTAAGCTGCCAACTATCAATTTTCTCCTTTGGTTTCCTGTCTGTACAGATCTATATGACATAGAGGTGGGTACGTGTCTGTAGATGCCATAAGTAACTGTTGATGGAGTCCATGAGTAGTAGATTCTGTGAGTGAAGGGAACGTTGACTCCTGCAGTTGAAGGCACTGGACAGTCGGGGCTACATACGCACACCTGTGAGTCTCTTCTGTGTATTCATGTGTTCCCTTACTTCAGAGTGTTTTTGTTGTTACTCTGTTTTGTTTGAGATAGGGTCCCTGCTGACTCTGAACTTTCAGTCCTTTGGCTTTGAGACTCCCAAGGGCTGAGATAACAGTACTGAGTCACCAGCCTGGCTATAGAAATTTCCTTTTCAGAGCAGTGCTTCTCAGAGTTGAGTATGTAGAAATCACTGGGGTGCTTGCTCAGATGGAGCTTCTAAGGAGGGAACCTGAAACTTAGGTGTGCAGTTATTAATACTGCTGTTTCCAGGGTTATTCTTAAGCAGTGAGCTTTAGGAGTTGAGTTTTTCATGCTTACTTAATCATAGAAATTCTTTTTAAAAGATTTTATGCTTACAGCCACCAATTTATTTATAAGATGTGTTATGTGTGGGCAGGGGCTAGCAAACTATGGGCCATGGGACAAATCTAGCCATTAGCTTTTTATAAATCAAGTTTTGTTGGACCACAGCCAGACTTATTTGTGTTTCTGCTTTCTTGCTCTAACAGCAGAATTAGATAGTTGTTTCAAAGGCCATATGGCCCATGAAACCTAACTACTTATATCTGATGCTGTACAGAAAAGTGTCAGCCTCTGGCTCAGTGTTAGCAGTTTTTCAAACTTGCATTTTCTATTCCTTCCACTCAGCCACAGTTAATAAATCTCTGGGTACATTGTGTGCCTCTCTGTAGACAGGAAGTAATGGAGTTTGGGGTGCACATTGGCAGTTTAAGAATCCTGTCTGATGATTCTGATTCATAAATGTGTCCTCCACTGAGATCATTGTCGATTGATGGAAACACCTTTAAAAATAATAAAAAATAGTTAACAAGACATACTATATAGGCATGTCATGTCTATGTGTGAAGCATAGACTAGATACTGCACTCATGTTACTATTAAGCTGTAATTTCTTTTTAACTTTAAAGGGGTTTTAAGGACAATTGATCAGACATTATTAAAAGTTAAATGGCCATGCTACAGATGCACACAGTAGTACATGCTGATCATTCTTGCTTGTCGGACGCCAGCCTGGGCTCCAGAGTAATATTCTACCTCAAACACCAAAACAAAGCGAAGGACTTCACCGTGCTTCTCCTACTGAAGTGTCCCTAATGTTTTAATATAATCAGACCTTGGTGTTTTGGATGGAGGCTTGTGCTTTTCTCATACTGCTCCCAGCTATTTAAGTGGGGTTTTCTAGTTCAGAGATTTTTTTTTTTTAATTTCTTTACCAGTTTTGCTGCTTTAAAGTTATCAAATGAGGTACTGGGGAAAGGACTCAGCAATTAAGCATATATCCTACTCTCGCAAAGGACTCAGTTCAGTTCCCAGCACCCATGTTGGGTGGCTCGCAACTGCCTGTAACTCCAGTTCCCTCCTCTGACCTCCTAAATGAATGTGTGCTTCTACATGCACACATATGCATAGAAAATAATAAAGTGCTTATTATTAGCTAGTGGCTGTTCTTTAAAAAAGTCAACTCTGATTTTTCTTTGAAAATACATCATTGGTTTTACTTTTACATGTTCTATAAGAAACAAAAATTGTAAAGTGAATAAAATCTGAGTATTTGAGATTGCTTTTCCCTCCATATTGCTAAATGGAACTAAATGTAAGAAAGTTATATGGACTTCTATCAAAAATACTGTATGAGCATAATCTGTTTCTGGAGTTGTAAACGCCTGACTGAGGATGTCTGTGTTTGTTTTATCCCTCGCATTTCAACAGCACTTCATAACAGCTGAAGTACTCAAATTGTTTAGTCTTAAGAAGGAGCCAAACTACAAAACAGACTGGCAAAAAATGATGAAATTTGGAAGAAAGAAGAGAGATCGAGTAGATCACATCCTGGTCAGTGCTCACAACAAAACAGTTTATCTTGATCATGTCATCTTAACTCAAAATGTAGATGCAGTCCAGAAGGAAAAATATGCGTAATTAATTTTAGACCAGTGAGATTGAAGCCCAATGCCTTCAGCTGTTGCATCTCCACCCTCAGATTTAAGAGTGGCTTTCTTTTGTTCTGTTGAACAAATATTTAACTTAGTCAACAGAAATTTGCGGAGAAGTTGAGAAACCACAATTTGAGTGACTCACAGTTGAGGTAGTGAAATAGCAGGAAAGCAGTGTGGATCCTAGAACCAGACTGCTTGCATTTAACCCTGCCAAGTCTATAGAACCTGAAAGGCTCATTCTCTGTCTGCAAAATGAAGGTGATAACAACTACCTATCTAACTGAATTAATTAAGAGGATTAAATATGTATTTCTTTTCAGGCATGTGTTGCTTAGGTGGGGATACATTCTCAAAATGTATCCTTAGGTAAGTTGTAATCTAAACATGACAGTATTCTTACAAACATGGAATAAATCTGCCATTTGACATGGCCACTTGATGCCTTTTTAGGAGATGAGGCAAATATCAGATAGGTGTAGCTGCTACTGGAGTAGTATGAAATACTGTTCTTCAGTAAACTTCTATTTATAAGTAGGACTACACTTTAAAATAACAATAAGAAGTATAGGCTAGGATACACGTAAGCCAGTAAGAGTGATTCACTTATCATCAAGTACGGTGTATAATTGTAGGCGCTACATTTTTTGTTTGTTTTTTTGAGACAGGGTCTGACTATATATCCCAGGCTGGCCTCCTGCTTCATCTCCAAGTGCTGGAGTTAGGGAACGGCCTGTGTCACTGCACTTCTTGTATGCTAGTGTCATAGCAGTTTTATTACAGCATCATCACCCCACCATGATAATGGGTTGGCTAGGGCTCTGTGATGGCTGCCGCATCCTAGGAGATAGGAGTTGTCCAGTTCTCTGCTCAGTCTGTCTCATGAGTGAGTATAGGAAACACTGAGAACATTTCCCCATAAGTACCTCAATAAATACTGTTACCATTCTGTCCTATTGTCAGCACCTTTGTCCAGAACCTTAGCTGGATGAGATGTATTTGGTTTTATGATTCATTTCTCTAACATTAGTGTTGATCAGGTCTGGGAGTATAGTTTTGTTGGTAGAGTTCTTTCCTTGTATGTATGAGGCCCTAGGTTTGATCAGCACCACAGCGGGGGGGGGGTAGAGGGAGAGAGAGAGGGGTAGAGGGAGGGGGGAGAGAGAAGGAGAGAGAGAGGAGAGAGAGAAGGAGAGAGAAATGTTTATCAGAAAAAACCAAAACTGTCTATATCTTCTCTTCCCTAAAAGAGGAATGTAAAGCAGAAACTAACCTTGGCAACTCTAGCTCAGATTGACCTCTAAAATGAACTTCATTTGTTATCTGTATTGACACTTTATTAATGAAAACAGTGTAATGATACAGTTTATCGTTTCCCCATATATATACTTCCAGTGTCTCATTTCCTCAGTGATAAGTATATGACAAAATATTTGTTGAGTGTTTTATTGTTCTTTCTCATACTTTATTTGGTCTTTACAACCATTATATAAATAATTGTATTCTCTTTTGCAAGTCAAGAAGTTTAGGTTAAAAGGTAAGTGACTGCCTAGCAAATAAAAAGCAAGGATTTAACCAGCTAATCCTTCTTAGAGCTTTAAGGACATGTATATGTCTAGATTTCTACAGCATTTTAAAATTTGAGTCTTAGAATCCAAAATTTGAATCCCTTTACTTCTTAGAAATTAAAGAAAAAAATATTAAGAGATATCTGTCTAGCCTGCAGCTCAATTGATCACACAACCCCAGAAGCCATCTCTGTGCACACTTCCAGTCAAGCATTCAGGACTGATGTTAAGATGATGAGCAGAACAGGCACAGGCTGTCTTCACTGGTCTCCAGCTCACTGGCAGACATAATACATCATTTGCAGAAATGTGGTGTTCTAAATTGGGCAATAAAAACAGAACGGAGAACATTGTGCAAGCGTCAGTGAGAGGAAGCTCACCTAAGGACGGAGCCTTTTCTAAGGAAGTGACACTGGATTCGGATCTTAGAGGGCTGAGACGGTAGAGAGAATAATGACCAGGGACTGCAGAACCTGAACCTGGGCTGAGCATCATTTTCACTTGAAATGTCAGTGTGATTAGAGAGTTGGAGAGGAGTTGCTCTGAAATAAGCTGGAAAGGTATTTAAGATCTTGCAATACTCTTAAAGCATTGTTAAAGATTTTGAATTTTGTTTTTGAAGCAAGGACTTTAAGGAGGGTTATAAAGTCATCATCTTAATGGAGGAAAGAAAGCAACAATTTGGAGCCATCTTCAGGCCCAAATTGATAATCAAAAGCAATAAATAAATTATCTAAGATGTGAATAATAAACAGATTGATCTGAAGCTCTTTATTAAACGTTCCAAAACCAAGGTACTATATCCTGTGTAAGCAGAGGCTTACATCAAGTGCTACATAGAATGATTTAAGCAGAGGCATCTCTCCATCTGTTACCAGAAAATTCTCAAATAGTAAACAAATAAGATGTAGCACCTACACTGCTGTGGTGGATCAGCAAACAGGCACGTTTGTAGGTGTAAACCCTGCCAGACCTCAGCAGAGGGAACTGCCTTCATGGACAAGGCCATACTGGACAGTGGAATCCTGAGCTCCTCAGATGTTCTACTGACAGCACATGCAGATCACGAGTAATCAAACATCTCCCACATGAATCCAAAACCTGCAGACAATACAAAATGCCAAGGCCTAGGCAGATCCTCACCCCACAGTGCACAAAACAATATTTTATACATAACTAAAAAATAAACTTCCACAACATTTCCCCTTTTCTATATAAAAAAAATTGTTTTACCTTTGTAACACAACTTAACACTACACCAGCAAAACTATTTACAAGAGAAACAATCCCAAGACTTGCTAATGCACAGGACCAAGTGAAAACAAACATCTATCAAGCTATTTACAGTTTCTTTGAACAGCAGAAAAACATCAATGTCCAATTATCTGGAATTCACTCACCATCTTCTGGGCTCCTCCAAAGGGCTTGAGTCACTTCTCTGGCTCTGCCCTCTGCAGCACACATAGCTTGTCCTCCAGGCTCTGGCTGGCTCCCCTCCACTGCTGCTGTTGTTCTTGGTGGCCATCCCATGGTACTGGCATCTTCAGAATACTGGGGTCCCTTGCTACAACTGGGCTGCACTTTCACCAATAGCCTCTCTCCTGGGCTCTCTTCACGGTGCCAAGCCTCAACTTCTTTACATGACCCCTTCAATCTGGGCTTTCAACTACTACGGAGGGTGTGTTCTTACCAATGGCCTCTCCTGGGCTCTCTTCATGGTACCAGGCCTCAACTTCTCTGAATGACCCCTTCAATCTGGGCCTTCAGCTACTACTGAGGCTGCACTTTTACCAATGGCCTCTCACAGTGCCAAGCCTCAGCTGCTCTCCGTGACCCCTTCATGCCTTCAAAACCAGCACCACCTGGATAACACAGATAACAATCTTGGCCCCTTCCGGAAGACAGCTTCTGCGTGCTGACCCTGAGAAAACATTTCCCAGATTTTAAGATAGAGTTTGGTTTGCTGGAAAAAAGCTGGTCACTTTTTCTACAGGAGGTTTCCTCATGGTGTGGAGTTCTCACCACCGTCACCATCACCAGTACCTGGACCACTTGACTTTTGCTTAGTCAGGTTTGCAGGAAAAAACAAAAAACAAAAACTGGTCCGTTCAACTAAGCTGCTTTTTGGCTCCTTGGCTCCACAACAGCAGGGAGCCTGGGCCAGTGGAAACACTCTCCAGTGGAAACACTCTGGTGGTTCGCAGTTTGGCATTCTTTCTCACCACCACCAACAGGAAACGTACAACCCCTTGCATGGATCTCAGACACAAGACCCACTTGGGCTTCACACACAAAAAGCCATCAACAAACTCAGTTTATCAACAGTAAGCTTTGGTTTCCATTTCCCATGCCCTGGCTGCTGCCAGTGGCAAGAGGGAGAGCCAGCTCCGTGATCAGGAAAAGCCGTGGAAACCTTGCTTTTTTCCTGCTCCCAGCTGAAATTTTTGTTTTTACCATGAAAATGTCTTTCTCTAAAGGCCTCTCTTCTGTGGCTCTCACTTTTGAGCCCTCTTTCTCACTTTAATTTTCACAACTTTCTCCTCATAGAGGCTTCCTTCCTTCCTCAGTCTCTTCCTTCAGGAGACTTCTACTCATTATTTAAAGTCTCTGTCCTCCAGGAGCTGCCCTGAGTGAACTTTCCCAGACTCTGTGAGGTCTGGGGTTTCGTTCTCGTTCTTCCTTATCTCCATGTTGGATGGGTGTGACTCCGGGCCCCACATTGCAGGCACCACTTGTAGCAGTTACGCTGCTGCACTGGTTCAGCAAACAGGGCGTGGAGGCACAGTCATAGGTGTAAACTCTGCCAGACCTCAGCAGAGGGAACCATGTTCACTCATGACCAAGGCCGTACTGGACATTGGACCCTGAGCATCTGAGCTCAGGAGTTTTTATTGATTTAGAACTCCTCAGGTGTTCTACTGCTAGCACATGCAAATCATGAGCAATCAAACATTCCCCACATTAAATCCAACACCTGCAGACAATACAAAACGCCAAGGGCCTAGTCAGACCCTTCACCCGACAGTGCACAAAACATTTTATAGATAACTAAAAATAAACTTCCACAACAATAAGATGTTTTATTTGAAATTTAAGATTATTATAGCCTGAATGAGGATGATGTATGTCTGAGCTATAAGAATTGGAGAGATAGCTAGGCGTAGTGGCACACGCCTGTGATAAAAATAAATGCTAAGTAAACTAGTCTCTTACTATTAGACAGTCTAGGATTTACAAAAGCTATTGGGTTTGTATTTTATAGGGAGATGTTAACAGTAAATCATTATTTTAGTGCAGAAGAAGAAAGGCTCAAAAATAAGAATCTTTGAAAGTTTAAAATTTTATTATACTTATGCTTATTTTAGAAAATTTAGAAAGTTCTGATTAATCAAAGAATAATATCACCACCTAAATAACTCAGTATTTCAAGGCATATAGACTTTAAGTTTTTGTAGAGAATTTCTTAAATGACTGTAGTTCCTTTGTGGAATAATTGTTTAATAAAATGTAGGCTTTTTCTTTGCCCCTAGATATCTTTATTTTTAACAGCTTGTTTTTATTTGTGTGTTAGGAAGGTTGTTGCTTGCCTATCTGGCTCTCTCAACACAATTTTCTCTGGCTGAGCTTGTTCCCACTGTGTATCCCAGGCTGGCCTCAAGCTGTGGCTGGCTTACACACACCCTGTCTACCTTCTCAGTGCTGGGGTTACAGGCGTGTACCACCCGGTGGTTTGCGTGAGAATGCCCCTGCAGGCGCATACATTTGCATGCTTGGTCCCCAGCTGGCAGACTCCATGGTGATAATGGACTAACCCTCCGAAACTGTAAGCAAGTCTCTGGTTAAATGCTCTGCCTGGGTCATAGTGTATCCTTACAACAAAAGAAAAGTAACTAAGACAGCTACCATACTCAGTCTTGTTCTGTTTATTTGGGTGTAAAGGAGTATGTATCGGTGAGAGGGCAGCCCACCATGAGGGTTCTGGAGATCAGACTCAGGCTGCCAGGCCTGCACTCAGCCCTCTGCCCACCCCCCACCCCCCATAACAATTGCTTTTGATGGAGTCCAAGAGTTCTTCAGCCTTTTTTTAAAAGTATATTTGAATATGATAGCTCAAAGGAGTGAGAGAAGACGGGGGTTCTATTTCAACTTGCTAAACCTGAAAGGTCTCATAGATACACACATGGAGATAAGTTAGCTCTCTCTAAGATCCGTTTGTTTGGCATAACTGGACCAAAAATAAGTGAAACTCGAGTGATCTATCACTGAGTTACAGCAACCGCCCACAAGGAGAGGCGCTGCATGATAATCGAATATGAGCCTAAAGGCCAAGCCGGAGTCCAGGGCGGGGTCAGAGTTTGGGAGTGGAGAGCACACAGATGGAGATGACGCCATGGGGCCAAGACCATGGTGAGTCCACAGGAGTCCATGAAGTGCCATGCAGAGCTCTGGAGTTGTATAGGCGGGAAGACCAGCCAGCTAGGTAGATGGGCTCCCCTTGGGGAGTGCTTCATGAAAAGGTAGGGGAAGGTTAAAATGTTTCTGGAGAGGGTACGGTCCATGGTGTCTAGTTCTAATGCCCAAGTAAGATGGGAACTGAGAGATGACCACTGGCTTTAGCAGGAAATAATATTTGACCTCTTGTTAAATAAATCTGAGGTGGCTTTCCAGTTCCAGCCCTGCAGGCCTGCACAGCATGGGTTTATGGTCAATCCATCAGTCCTTGATCAGAGATCTGTGAGCTGGCAAGAATGTACAGAATTATCAGGAGAGTGTTGTCAGTGGAACATCTCAGTTATTGAAGCAAGGGTGGTTACATTTATAGGAAAAAGGCAGGGGAGAGTCCTTGTCACTCAGGGACGGGGGTCACTGGTTAAGACAGGAACACTGGGGTAGCCCTATTTGCATGTGGAGCTCATGTCTAAGGGTCAGAGTCCTGCAAAAGCACCTTCTGCGTAAGGTGTGGTCCCCACAGGGAAAAGAGGAAGACACCTTATAAGAAAATGGGCTCAGCCATAGACTTCCAGCTACAACCTTCAGATAAGCACCAACCAGGCCACACTCCTTGCCAATGACCTGCTCTGAAGCAGGCAGCATTTGGAATTTAGCTGGGTTTTGCCAGGGTTAAGAAAATAGGGAGCAGCCCAACGCCTTCCACTCTCAGGGTGAGTGGGGTTCCAAACACGCTTCGACCCACTCTTAGCTCTAGGACAGCCCCACAACCTCTGTAGAGTTTTGGTGGCATAGATAGATACTCTTGATTGGTGTGTTCCATGAGAGACAGATTTGGAAATGCAAAAGTAAACACTCAAAAGGAATTATGTTGCAAATAGAAAAATGAGGAGGTAGTGTGTGAGAACAGCTGTTAACTTGGAAGAGATTCATTATTGGATGCTAACAGGCAAGATTCAGTAGAGAAAAGGTGATGGTCCTGGGGAGAGAGGAGTACAGACCCCCAGAGTAGATGGGATACGGAATCCACACAGTGGGGTCGACCTCTGAGTTATTTAATGTTTGATCTATGGAAACAATATGGAATGAATAAATCAAGATAACATAATCGCTATCTGGGTGGCATTTTTAAGGGGAGTCATTTAAAATTCACTCTGCTATTTTGAAACATAAAGTACATTATTATTTTTTTACTCTAGTCTTCCTACTGTACAGTAGACCTCAAAACTTCTGTTGGACATGTGCCCTTTGACCAACATCTTTTCATTCTGCTTTCTACATCTGTGATGAAAAATTTGACCACATATAAATAAGACCATATGTTTTGTATTAGGCTTATTTACTGTCTAATTTCCTCTAGGTTCATTTGTTTCACTACGAATAGTTGGATTTCCTTTCTAAGGTTGTGACGTGTTCTCATGGATGTGCATGTCACATTTTCTGTTCATTCATCCCTGTTGATTTCTGTTGATTTCTGATCTTGGCTGTTGTGATCACGGGCTGCAGAAATCCCACTGATAACCTCAGTTTCTTTGGATGCAGGAAGAGAGTGTGGCTTTTAAGTTTGTTTGTTTGTTTGGCTGGTTTTTTGTTTTGTTTTGTTTCTGAGGCCCTGACATTGTGTTTTATATGGCTATGGTAGTTTACGCTCCCACTGGCCATGGTAGAGTCCCTTTTCTCTGTGCTCCACCAGCTGCAGCGCGCTCAGCTTTCCAGCCAGCACGAGTTCAGATCTCACCGTGGGTTGAGTTTTATCCTTATTGATGCGTTGTCTCATGCACTTGTTAATCATTTGCAGGCCTTTTTGAAATACCTGTTCAGGTCCTTGGCCCATCTTGTGATAGTGCCCAAAGCTGGCATGAGCCTTCTTCCTTAGTTCCAGCATCCTGGCTTTGCCCACTTTTAAAGTTGGGTTATTTGTTTTGTTGCTGTGAATTGTGTGAGCTTCAATGTTTGGGATTTTAGTTCCCTACCAGACTGAGTCAACACAAGTATTTTCTCCCGTCTCCGTGTTGCCCCCGCTTTGTTGTGTAATTTTTTAGTTTGACTTGATCCCACTGGTTTGTGTTTGCTTTGTATCAGATCACAACAGACAACAAGCCATTGCCACCCACTGTCATGGAGTTTCGGATCTTACGTTTAAGTCTTTAATCCATCCCTGTATATGGTATAAGGACCCAGTTTCGTTCTCCTGCATGTGCATAGCCAGTTTTCCTAGCCCCATTTATTAGACATCTTGTCCCTGTTGCCTCCTGTTTTATTGGTCATTGTGTTACAGGAGCTTAGTGAAACCACAAGTCCAAAACCACAGCCTGTGTTTGGGTGGTGTGTGTGTGTGCATGCTCGTGTTCAGGTGCTCTTACCCCTCTGTGGAGGACAGAGGTTGACGGCAGCTGTCTTCCTCTGTTGCTACCCACCTTACCTTCTGAAAGAGTCTCATTGAATTGAACCTGTGCACAGATGTACTGGACTGACTGTCCAGCAAGCCTCTGGGACTCACCTGTCTTTACCTCGCTAGCACTGGGTTACAGGTGTGCACTTTCATGCCTGCTTTTACAGAGGAACTCCTAATCCAAACTTAGGCCCTCACGCTGGCACATTGGGCCATTTCTCCAGCACCCACCATTCTTTTTTAAAAGCTTGATGACAATTTATTAGCGTTTAAAATACCCAACTCCCAGGGCTGCCAATCTGTAATTCTCACAGCTGCCCAGGGGAGGAGCATGGAGAAGAGAAGGGGAAACCACGCTGTTCAAGATACGCCTGCATGGAGCTCAGCTCTAGGACTCAGAGAGGCAAGCAGACCCAGCCAAAGCTCATGGCGGCGGCAGCGACTGAGCGAGGGTAGGAATTCTAGGAAGGAAAAGAACACGGTCTTCAGGGGAACCACCTCCTTGGGTGATCCCTCAGCCAGGTCCTTGACCTATCTAGCAGAGTGAACTTAAGGGTGGGGAGCTGAGGTATGACTCTACCTAAATGTAGATTTCATCTTTGCCCTAACATCCCCCACTTTGAGAGGTAACCCTAAATCATTTAGGAGATGAACTGAAACTAGGGAATAGATAGAGGTCACCCATTGCTATCATGAAGACCTAGAGATCTAGCCCCAACACCACTTACTAGATGGGATTAAGGCCTGGACTAGAGTTTTAGTCCCCACCCTCATGTGTAGCTGACAGTCAGGGGTGCATGTTTGGGAGGAGATGAGAAACCAGTACCCCTTCCTGGCAGTTTCTGACTTGAGAGCCAAGGCCTCTAAAGAGCTGCTGCTTTCAGGGTCCCTGCCTGGACTGCCTGTCCAGTATTGCTCCCCGCTCCAAGGTAACCGTACCTGCCCTTTAGTTGCCAGTGGCAACTAAATCTGACTTCTGCTGCTGGTTTGGATTCATCAGATGTGGCACCTGAGGCACCTCTAGTTAGGCCTACCTAGAGGACCTCAAAAGTACACTGGTAGTTCTGTTAGTCTCACAGCAGGTATGGGGAGGAAAGGAAATCACCTGGATAGAAATGTGCAGAAGTAGAGGCAGTTAGGAGTTGTCAGCAATCCAAAGCCCTGGGCAGGGAAGCAGGAGAGACCAGACAGAGGTTTCATTTTAAATGTTCCTGATGGGGTCTCCTCCTCATGCCCTTCCCCTTTGGCCTCTACTAAGGCTCGACTCAAAGAGACGAGCCCAGAATCTGCTTTCAGGCACTTTGGTAGTTGTTGGAGAGACTAGAATCATCGTGGGAAGGACCTCCTGGTTCCTCCCCAATCCTATCACAAGCCTGTAGTCTTGTGAAATGTGGCCATCATCCCAGGTTACCCCCTTTATTGATTCTTCCTTTGTAAATGTCTATTATATTCCCTAGGTCTGTATTATCTGCAATTGATATGCTTACCTACATTTAAGCTGTTGTTTGAATAACATGAATTTAACTTTGCATGGTACCTCATGACTGTAATCCCAACACTCAGAAAGCTGAGGCAGGGAGATTGCCATGAGTGTGAATCCTGCCAGGACTACAGAGTGAGACCCATCTCAAAACCCCAAACCATGAATTTGCAAAGCCAGCGTTCTTCCAGTCACTGAAAGGGCCCATATTCCAGACACTGGCCACACACCTTCTCTTTCCACAGTATTTGATTGTTGATCATTGCACATTCAGAAGTCTTATACTATTGCTTTGTGAGTGTGGGGGGGAGAACGGATTTAAGAAACTAGTCTACAGCTACCCAGTTTTCTTTTGGGGGGAGGGGTTACTGTTAGACTGACTTTTATTTCTAATTTAATGAATTTGTTTACTTTTAAATAAAGGCACACATCTGAGAGATATATATATGTATATGTATGTATGTGTGTGTATGTGTGTGTATGTGCTTGTGTGTGTACGTGCGTGTGTGTGTATGTATGTGTGTGCATGTGTGCGTATGTATGTGTGTATGTGTGTGTGTACATGTGTGTATGTATGTGTGTGCATGTGTGTGTATGTATATGTATGTGTGTATGTATGTGTGTGCATGTGTGTGTATGTATATGTGTGTGTATGTGTGTGCATGTGTGTCTATGTATGTGTGTGCATGTGTGTATGTATATGTATGTGTATGTATGTGTGTGTGTGTGTGTGTGTGTGCGTGTAAAATAGAATATAACAGAGTCTGAATCTAGAAGGAAATAATAGATGCAGATCTATACTTGTTATTGTAGTACCAAGGTGGGCTTTGATCTGAGAGTCAAACAAAAAGGCAGTGCGTTGGTTCTAAGACAGAAATGATTCCTGCTTTGCGGTGCTGGGTATGGAACCTTGGGGCTTCATAGCATGCTAGGCATTTGTGTAGTACTGAACTCCACTCAGCCTCATACCTCATCCCTTTTCGGGGAAAAGACAGTAGTTATTGTTGGTACCTGGTCTTGAACAGCTTTCTGCAGTCATTGAAACTGTTTTTATTGAGGAGAAGAGCATCTACTACACTGAAGAGATGACAGATACCTGAACAAGCTCTTTCTGCTGCAAGTATAAAAAGATTTTCATAGACTCACATTCCTTAAGATTTTGTTTTTGACAAAGAAAATGTTTAACGTATTTCATATTAAAGGTTGAGATCTTTACTAAAAAGAAAACTGCCACTAAACCTGAGAGTGTGAAGTCTCTTATGCAGACATACTTGTTAGCTTTCCCAGAGAACCATGCTTCATTAAGTTGGCCTCCATACCAGGTCCTTGGTAGGTTAAATCCATTTCTTATGTACTGACGTGTGATGCTGTGGCCTAATAAACACAGGGAACTGAGTTAAACTAGTTTAAACTAATTCTCTTTAATATGCTGTGTTCACTGTATTCGCTTAGAGGGAGTTTTGTAGTAGTATGCTGCTGTTTCATCTCAGCAAGGAAGACGAGGAGTTCTCCTACGTGCAAACTGCCAGGCCTCAGCAGAGGGAACCACCTTGATAGCCAGTGCCGTTCTTGACAGTAGACTCGCAAGCATCTGAGCTCAGGTGTTTTTATTGATTCAGAACTTCTCAGGTTCAAATCATAAGCAGTCAAACATCCCCCACAGAAATCCATTACCTGCAGCTATACAAAATGCCAAGGCCTATGCACACAATATTTTAAACACAACTAAAAGTAAACTTCCACAGCAATTCCCCTTTCCTGTAAAAACCAATAAAAAAAAATGCTTTATCTGTACAACACAATTTAATACTACACCAGCAAAACCATTTACAAGAGGAATAATCATGAGAGTTGCTAATGCACAGGACCAAGTGAAACCAAAAATCTATCAGACTTTTCACAATTTCTTTGGAGAGCAGAAAAACATCATCAATGTCCCATTATCTGAAATTCACTCATGAGCTTCTGGGCTCCTCCAAAGGGCTTGAATGGCACTGCCCTCTGCAGCACACACAGCTTGTCCTCCAGGCTCTGACTGGCTCCCCTCCACTGCTGCTGCTATTCTCAGTGGTCATCCCATGGCATCTCCAAAATGCTGGGGTCTTCTGCTGCAACTGGACTGCACTTTCACCAATAGCCTCTCCTGGGCTCTTTTCATAGTGCCAAGCCTCAACTTCTTTACATGACCCCTTCAGTCTGGGCCTTCAGCTGTTACTGAGGGTGCATTCTCACCAATGGCCTCTCCTAGGCTCTCTCTTCATGGTGCCAAGCCTCAATTGCTCCCCAAAGACCCCTTCATGCCTTCAAAACCAGTCCACCTGATGACTCTTAACAGTACCAAGTTCAGCTACCAGCACAAGATGACAACCTTGGCCAGTTCTGGAAGACAGCTTCTGCATGCTGACCGTGAGGAAACACTTTCCAGATTTTAAGATAGAGTCTGGTCTGCAAGGAAAACAACTGGTCACCTTGTCTGCAGGAAGGTTTCCTCATGGGATGGAGTTTTCATCATAGCAGATGTGTCTTATCAGAACCTCTTGTAGACAGGTTTGCAGAAAAGAAAAAAAAAAGGTCAGTTTAACTGATCAGCTTTTTGGTTCCAAGCTGAGGCTTCCACAACAGCAGGAGGTCCTGGGCCAGTGGGAACAATCTCTGGCTGAAATGTTCTGGTGGTTCGGCGTTCTTTCTCACCATCACTATGGGAAAACATATAACCCCTTCTATAGATCTCAAACACAACATCTTGAGCTTCATGCACATACAACACAGCTATCAGTTTGTGAAACAGTAAGCTTTCACCAGCAGGAGGAGGAAGCATTGGCTCCATGATCAGAAAAGCAGTAAGAACCTTGCTTTTTCCTGCTCCCAGCTGAATTATTTATCTTCAAGGGCCTCCTATCTGTGGCTCTCACCTTGGAGCTTTCTTTCTCTTCTATTTATTAATTTCATAGCCTTTTCTCTTCATAGAGGCTTATTTCCCTTTCTCACTCTCCCCTTCCTTCAGTAACATTCAAATAATACCTTAGTCTCTGTCCTCGGGTAGCTCCCTGAGCGTACTCTACTGGACTCTGAGGTCTGGGGTTTCTCTTCTTCCTTGTCTCCATGTTGGATGAGCACGACTTTAGGCCCCATGTTGCAGATGCCACTTGCAGTAGTACACTGCTGTGTTAGCTCAGCAAGGATGACCAGGAGGCATTCTCATAAGTGTAAACTCTGCCAGACCTCAGCAGAAGGAACCACCATCATGGCCAAGGCCATACTGAACAGTGGAAGCGTGAGCGTCTGAGCTCAGGTGTTTTTATTGATTCAGAACTCCTCAGATGCAGATCATAAGCAGTTAAACCTCCCCCACAGAAATCCAACACCTGCAAACAATACAAAATGTCAAGACCTAGGCATCCCTTTTACCAACAGTGCACAAAACAATATTTTAAACACAACTAAATTTGTTAATTTGACTTGGTTATATTGTGGGGTATTCACCAGAGAAGACTGTTTGGACATGGGTTTAAGCCAATAGAAAGTCTTTCTTAGCTGGCCATCAACTACACTGGGTTTCAGGATCCCTGAACTAATACAGCCCCTGGCCTTCCTCAATATGAGCTTTTAAGCACAAAAACCATGTTCTGTGTTGACATACTTCAGTTAACAAGAACAGTCAGCAGAAGCTAAAAAGCGAGGTTAGTACATTTTGAGACTTTCCCTTCTAGAACTACATGGGCTTTGATGGATTAGGTTTTTGTTTTCATTTTGGCTGGAGGTGCTGTCTACGTGCTGAGTCTTACAGCCTGAATGGCACTTCCATCATGGAGTCAGTTGTGCTAAGGTCTGGGGCCCTATTGCAGTTGCAGAACCCTCTTCAATGGTGCTGTCTGTTCCAGAGTATAAATCAGGGAACAAAGGATTGGATATTTGTAGGACCTGTAAGCCTTCCCCCAAAGAGAAAAAATAAGTTCACTTGCTACCTTTTGATGTGTCAAGCTCAGCCACAGGTGTATGAACATGGAATGTGTTACTCTCCCTCCTGCCTTCTTCCGAGTGCTGTGGCCTCTGCCAAGTCTTGCCACTGCTTCATGAGGGAGCTGGAGTACTAACTAGTTTCCCACTCACCTACTCTGCCTCTCAAGATGACACAAAAATAAGGACAAACCAGGACTTTCACTTGGCTTTTTTGTTGTTAAGTCTTCCAGTTAATGACCCCTGTGACTGCAGCTAATTTTGATAGGAACTGACCTCCATCCCACGTACACTACAATTGTAAGGAGGCTAACGTGTGTGTTTTGGGAGTATAGTTATTTAAAATTGTAAGCAAAGAAAGTTGAAACGATAAGCAGGCAGTAAGCCTTGAGGAGGTTTTTGGGTTTTTTTTTTTTTTTTTTTAAATCAGGTTTTCTCTGTTGTAACTCTGGCTGTCCTGGAACTCACACTGGAGACCAAGCTGGCCTTGAACTCACAGAGATCCGCCTGCCTCTGCCTCCCAAGTGCTGGGATGAAAGGCTGTGTTGCCGCCGTCACCATGACCACCACCACCACCATGCTGAAGAGTTACTTCTAACTTGAATAGTTTTCATTTACCTAAGAATCCCAAAAAATCCTAAATGCAAAAAAGAGGAAGTGATTAATAAAAATTTAAAAATAAATTTAAGCACTGTTGAAAATAATATTGTTACTTTGTTTTGAGAGGCAGCCTCTATAGTCATTGCTGACCTTGAACTTGCAATTCTCAGCCTCCCAAGTGCTTTGAGTCACGGGTATGCACCACTGTGACTGACTTTCTAGAATACTCTAGAACTGTATCCAACATTTGTTGGATAATTAGAGCTTTTCATTGCAACGCATGTATCTAACCTTGTTGGTCTCTTAATGAACACATCCGTGGACCTGTAATCCTTAGTATCTATAAAATTCTGGAATCCGTCATGTTGAAATGCCGTTCCACAGCTATGTTTAATTTAGATGCAAATTTTAAAGGTGTATTGACATTATTTCCTTGGGTCATATTTTTGTGATGGGACTGTAACATGGGAGATGTTATTTACCAAGCTCTTGTGTGACAGATTTACTAACTTGCTCCTTCTGATGTCTAGGTTCAGGAGCTCCACGAGGAGGAGGCACAGTGGGTTAACTATGATGAGGATGAGTTGTGTGTGAAGATGCAGCTGGCTGATGGGATCTTTGAGACCTTGATCAAAGATACTATTGATGTTCTCAATCAGATCAGTGAGAAACAGGGGCGGATGCTACTTGTGTGACATCTTGCAAATAAATGGAACACTGAGTGCTATCCTGAGTCCTGGGCCTTTCTGCCTCCTGGTACCCTGCCTCCACCATAGCAAGAATGCTTCTGGACCTTGAGCCTGTTCCTATGGACTGCTGGTTTGGAGTTCATGGGACAATGTGGTCTATCTGGTGTTACAGCCTTTGCCCTCACAGACTGCCCACTGGATTGTGTGGCTCTTTCCTGTGGGCAGGGTTATACTCCTGCCGTTGCGACTGGGTACCATCGTGCACCTCATTAGCACCCCTGCTAGGCCTCAGATGAGGGCTGAGAGCACTAGACTTACCCCTGAGCTAGGACAAGGCTGTCGCTTCCTTGAGTCTCATCAGGAAAGAGGGGTATAGAAATTCATCTTTTAATTTTCAAAACGTAATCCTGGTCTATTCAGTGAAAGTCATAAATGGACATTCTAGACTCTGAACAGTATTAAACCCATAACCACTTCTAGAAATAGGCAAATTCAAGATTGTCTGCCTATTTCAGATTCTGGAGTTTATTTCTTCTTGAAGACCAGTTTCTTCCATTCTTGAAGTTGAGCAGCACCGAGTGGACATCAGAAATAAGTGGTAGCATTGTTTTTTGGGGCACCACCTAAAAAAACTATAACCCATTGCATTGTGTTTAATTTTCCTGTCTGGGCAGAAAACAGATACCCCACTGAAGACGAGGCGCCAGGACTGCTGCGGGCGGTTCCTCCGCCCTTGCCCCATCCCTGCTCTGCCCTCACATACCCTAGTCTCTTCCAGCCGCTCTCAGAGTCGTAGACACTCAGGACCATCTCAGGCATCCAGGCATGGCAAAAGTGGAACAATTCATTTTGGCCTTCAAACTTTGAATTCCCATCTCTCCCCCTGAGAAGTCAGATGCTGTTACTTGAATGATTTAGGAAATGAGTGTGTGCACCAAAGACAAGAAGATATTGTCTATAGTCTGCGTGCTTGTTTTGCTCTGTGGAACATTTTTTAATTTATTTTAAGATAAATTATTAAGTTGAAGATGTGTGTTCCTATTGAGAAGTGAAAGATTCTCATAATAGTAAACCTCCGTCTCGAAGCTTCTACAGTTTAGTCTTCGCACAGGAAAGCTGCAGTTTGAATAAACTATACACACACTGAAGAAGTCAGTTCAGGCGTTTATGCCGCCTGTGACACAGGAGCGGGAGATGACTTGACAGATGCTGTGAAATTAACGCTGCCTCTCTTGCAGCATTGCGTCTTACAGCTGTTGGCTGTACCTGAGAAAGTCTCCCAACTCCAGCTGCTGTGAGAGCACACGGTGCTCTCGGGCCCTTAGTACCTGCCTTCTAGACTGCTCTCTCTTCATCAGTCCTGTCCTTCAAGGAAGCCCGGAGAATGTGGATGACCTTAGGCGAGAATGTAATGCCTTACTTAACCTTACAGTCCCGACTAGAGCAGCAGGGCGAGACATCCACTGGGTCCACACCTACAGATACCCTGGACACTATGGCTTTTAAACACATTAGAAAACCCAAAGACAGCGTAATCCCTCAGTGTGCACGTTTGTTCTTTTCTGCATCTTTCTTCCAAACTTGCCTTTGCGTCTCAAATGTTTCATATGCACACTTCATTCCTCTTCAGTTCATCCTGTCACCACACGGGATTTCTGCAATCATCATCGGGATATTTGCATTTTGCACAGTGACTGGTGTGCGAGCTCTTGACATTAGGAAAGCACTGAAGTGTTACAGTTGGGTCTCCTAAATGCTCAGGTGGGTGTCTCATCAGCATCTCTTCTGTACGTTTGCTGTTGAGCTGTCGTCTTTAGCCATAATGAGCAAGTTGACTAAGAGAAGCAAAGGTTCCTTGGGGTTATTAACCAGTAGTGTGGGAATAGTGTTTTCATGTGGCCAGTGAAAGCAAAGATGCTTTTCAGTTTGTATTCTTTGGAAGACAGGAGCATCTGTGTTCACCCCTTGACCGTTTGTAGGATCACATTGTCTTTATGATACTCAACTTTACAGCTGCTACAAGGTTTTTACAAATGAATACCCAATTATAATAGGAATATAGGTTGTTTTTCAAGTCTTCATTATTTGGACCTAAAGTTAATTTTTAATAAGAAATTATATCTTACTATTTATGTTATAATGCCAGAAAAGGACGAAACATACTGATTTAAGACCATGGACTTAGCACCTGGACACTGCCGTGGCCGTGGCAGTGAGCATCCTAACCTCCTCCAGCTGTCTTCACTATCCAGAATCCTGTGTTCCAGATAAGAGGCAGGAGTAGACCAGTCTCATCTTTGCTAGCAATCATATCTACAGTTTGGTAGCAAAAAACAAAAATCTACAGTTAACTCGTTTCTTACTATTTTAACTATTTGGATCTAACTGAGATAGATGGGTTTATTGTTAGGATCAGGAATGATAAACGTGGGTTCCCAACCACTCGCTCCGTACTGGGATCTTTTTAATGAAGCTCTGCCTCATAACCGAGAACCTAAATACTCCCTCTTTCTAATCTTTGCTCCCTCTCCCACGCCCTGCCCTTCCCGTCTTTCTGCATAATTCCTCTAAAAGATCTTTGCATCAGCAGTAATACCATTTAGAATAGCACTATCAGAACGTAGTAGTAAACCACCACGTAGGCTTCAGATTTACTTCTGAGTCCAAAACAATTTGTGCTATCCAGGGCAGTTAACTCTGGGTTATACAAGTACAGGGTATCGATTCCCTCTTCAGGTCTAAACAGGAATTTTTACTCTAGGGAAAAGTGGGAAGAGCTCAAAAGTAGTTAATAAGGAAGGTGAATTCCTTCTGTGACTACAGGTCTCTGAGAAATTGTCTTTCAAAAGAGATTGCATTGCTCATAAGAGTGTTGTGGCCTATTGATAAAAACAATTTTGTTCACTTTCTTGTCTTGAAAAAAAGTGGCCTTAGCTTTTTGCAATACTTGAATAAAGTGTGTACTTGCAAAAGAATTTCTGTAGCACAGCATTAGAGACTCATAACTTTTCTGCAAGAAATTCAAACTTACATCTTCCTTTTACTACCTTAAGAATACTAGTGAATAAAACAATTCAAAGAGCAAGTGATAGAAACTACAATGACGTTTAATGCAAATTGTAGGAATTTACATGTTTACAAATCATCTTAAACTGGTTGTGCAGCAATTCAATAAAATCTTTGTATTATAAAAATGTGAAGAAAAAATGTAAACTGGTGTAAAGGAGGTACTGTCATTTTAATTAACCTATGTTAAAAGCTTTTCCTTCTGGACTTTGCAAAGCCTTCTTGGTTACACATTGCAAAGCACTCTCTAGGGGGCTTAGCCTCCTCGTGTGTACTGTACTGTGCAGACATGAAAAACAAAACCCGTTTACTGTGTGTGTGTAAATAGCCTGACCATCAGGCCATTTTCAGCCAATAGTCACACCCGTGCAGCTCTGCACAGAAGACTGAGGGTGTGGTTTGTAAGTACGCTCTGTAAAATAACTGGGGTGAATTCCCATGTATACCTGTGTAAATAGATTTGTTAACTAAAATGTACTTTAAGGTGAAATCTGTAAATAAATTGATTTATAAATTAATCTCATGTCAGTGTCAGTTTGTCCACTCATGAGTCAAGTTCAGAAAAGGAATTCTCATGAAAATGAATTGTTTCTGATTTCTTGTTTCAGGACATTTGTCCTTGGAGTACAGGGAACTGTGTGTGAGTGCTGTTGACCCTGCACACAGCCCACTGAACAGGAAGCTAAGCACCCTGGGTCCTGACCGCATTAATTCCTCAGATGACCACTGAGCACCATCTGTGTTCTTAGCATTGTGCTCAGTACTGGGGAAACAGCACGGAGACAGACATGGCCTCGTGGGCTTCACATCTAATGAAGGTGTCATAAAAAATACTTTCTGAAAACCAGTGCGTGTCAAACTCTCAAACGCTGCAGAAGAAGCATGCTCAGAGAGGAGCGTGTTAAAATGGTGGGGTCGGGTCAGCAGAGAGTTCCCTGATAAATCTTAACTGGCTCTTATCTGGCCTTTACGTTTGTCTTGAACATTGATGGGCTTCCTCAATTCATAGTAAATGCCACTTCTCCCACATGACTTGAGTCTTGTTCAACCCTGTGAAATAACACAAAGTCACACATAATTAAGTGACTGGGTGTGGAGGGCGGAATTTATTTCTGGAAATAAGAGCATGGTGGGGAATGGAGCAGGATATCCAGAAGAATCAATCCCAACAGTGGAAGTACGTGGCACAGAGTGAGTCTCCTCTGTCCAGCAGATGGAAGTAGCCACCATCTTCTCACCCACATTCGGCTTCTGATGGCGAAGTCTGCTTCCTTCAGCCCCTTCCCTCATTAAGGAATCCTCAGAAAACCATTGGCCCCAAATGGCAACAGATTCTAAGATACTGCTCAATTCATTAAAAGTAGTCTAAAAAACAAAACAACAACAAAAAACTGCATGCCTACTCTGTGCCAGATAATGTGGCTGGAGCTAAGGACATGCTTGTCGGAAAAAGACTTAACTGCTGTAATGCTGAATCAAAACATGAGAGGGTGGCAATTAACAGCAAGCCAAGAATGGTAAGAGTCCATAGAAAAGAAT